>JZKD02S0941228.1:29383-48897 GCA_000966675.3 Picea glauca | reverse complement strand
TGTCAGATATCACTAAACATAAAGAAATGCATATTTGGAACACCGTTTGGGATACTATTGGGCCATATAGTATGCAAACAAGGTTTACTCGTAGATCCTGCAAAGATTGCAGTAATTGTTAACTTACCACCACCAAAAATAGTATGTCAGCTAAGAGCGGCATTGGGACACACAAGATACTACAGGAAGTTTATCAAAGGGTATGCGCAGATTAGTATACCAATGGAAAAGTTGTTAATAAAGGATACAAAGTTTCAGTGGAACGATGAGTGTCAACATGGTTTGAATACCCTAAAGGAAAAGATGGTCACCTTGCCGATCTTAGTATTTCCAGATTGGGAGAAGAAATTCCATGTGCATGTAGATGCATTAGCCATAACACTTGGAGATATCTTGGCATAGCCAGGAGTGGGAGACTTGGATCACCCGATAACATTTGCGAGCAGAAATTTATCGGACTCATAACAGAACTATAACACGACAAAAAGAGAAGGCCATGTTATGGTCTATGCATTGCAAAAGTTCAGACATTACTTATTGGGGAAACACTTTAAGATGTTCACAGATCACTCAGCCCTAAAATACCTAGTCAACAAGCTAGTGTTGGGGGGGAGAATCTGCCAATGGTTACTTCTATTCCAATAATTTGACTTTGAAGTAATTGTCAAACCAGGAAAATTGAACGCAGGATTTGACCACCTATCAAGGGTCACAAATGGAGAAGAACCTATGAATTTAGAAGACAACTTCCGGATGCACATTTATTCTCAGTCTAGATCGTTGATGAATACTTTTCATATACCATTCAATACTTCAGCACAGGTACTACGCCACAAGAGTATAACACCATGTAGAAGAAAAACGTGGTAGTCTGCGTTGTCGACTATCAATTGATTACAGGACACCTATACAAAATGGGCGCAAATAGCATCTTGCGAAGGTATGTGTTAGATCATGAAAGACCAAGAGTCTTAATAGAATCCCATGAGGGGATAGTCGGAGTACATTACACAAGAAAAACTACCCTGCAGAAGGTATTGCGCGCAGGACTATGGTGGCCAATGATTCACAGAGACTCGAAGGAGAACTGTAAAAGATGCAATGTCTGTCAAAGGGTAGGTAAACCCAATAGAAGGGACAATATGCTATTACGACCACAAGTAACATTACAATCATTCGATAAGTGGGAAATAGACTTTGTGGGACCAACCAACCCACTAGCAAGAAGAATGGGAGCAAGGTACATTATTACCGTGACATAGTACCTAACAAGATGGGTGGAAGCCACACCAGTGAAAGATTGCAATGAAGAAACAATAAAACACTTCTTATTTGAACAAGTAATCAATTGATTTGGATGCCCAAGAGTTTTGATGAGTGACCAAGGAAACACTTCATAAACAACACCATCAACGTTATGACTGAAGAATTTGAAGTCCATCATCAGAAGAGCACAGCATATCACCCACAAGAAAATGACACGGTGGAATCATTTAAAAAAATTATGGAGAACGCATTGACAAAGATCTGTAACGTCAACGGGGACGACTGGGACCTCAAAGTACCAACAGTATTATGGGCTTACAGGACTACATGCAAACATTTGACAAGGCACATGCCATTTAAACTGGTCTATGGACAAGAAGCAATGGTGCCATTAGAATTTTTGGTACCCATCTTGCGCGTAGCAGCAATTACAGAAATGACAGAAGGAGGTGCAGTACAAGAACGAATAAATCAGTTAATGATCATGGAGGAAGATGAAATCTTAGCAGGATTCCACCAACAATTTCAGAAAGCAAGGGACAAAGCTTGGCATGATAGATACATAAAGAAGAAAACATTCAAGGAAGGTGAATTAGTATTGATGTATGACAACAAATCATTTCAGCACCCATGCAAGCCCAGGATACATTGGTTAGGACCATACAAAGTAAAATATGTCACATATGGAGAAGTTGTACAGTTGAAAGACTTATCAGGTGCATAACTCAGAGGGATGATTGATGGGATCCGACTGAAGCTGTTCAAGGATAGTTGACCACCCACCGTGCAGTAAAAAAATAAAAGAAAATTGTAGATAGTACCAACAGAGGTGCAGTGCACCAGAGGAAGAAAGGGCATGCACACTTAGGAACACAAACTCAGGGAGGAGAAGGAAAAAAACCATGTACAAAGAGAAACAAGCGGGAAAAGGAAAGACGACAAAAGCAGTATGAAAAGACAACACTATGAAGAATTAAAGGAAGGAAAGGATCAATGGGACGCCACATTAATCATGCCAACTGGAGGTGGCAAGGAAGAGTAATGGAAAGTATGAAACCACTGGAGGTTCATTGAACCCATAATTAAGCAAGCGTCTTTGACAAGTTTCATGCATTTCCCATACAACACACGGACGCGGGAGCACAGAGTCCAATTGCGAAAAGAGAACCGACACAGAGCGATAGAAGTTAAAAAGCATAGATTCAAGTTCACAGAGGTCACAGAGACCAGTTAAACCCAGTAAACATTTGAAATTCACCACCATGGCACCACCAAAGAAAGTAGAAGTGAACCAGACCGCCAGAAAAACCAGATTTTAGATCAAGTCACGAGTACATGTGAAAGAAAATTAACAACAACTGCCAGAGATCGTCAATGTCAATAAAATCCCATCTCCAAAGACAACATTGGTGAACCCCACACTTATAGTAGAAGAAAACCAACATCCAGCACCAGAGGGAACGAGTATAGATATACCGGAAGAAGTACAAGATCCGCAGAACCAGGACGTAGACACCCTGAAGGAGGTGCGACCAGAGAAGGTTGAAGCAGCTTNTGTCAGATATCACTAAACATAAAGAAATGCATATTTGGAACACCGTTTGGGATACTATTGGGCCATATAGTATGCAAACAAGGTTTACTCGTAGATCCTGCAAAGATTGCAGTAATTGTTAACTTACCACCACCAAAAATAGTATGTCAGCTAAGAGCGGCATTGGGACACACAAGATACTACAGGAAGTTTATCAAAGGGTATGCGCAGATTAGTATACCAATGGAAAAGTTGTTAATAAAGGATACAAAGTTTCAGTGGAACGATGAGTGTCAACATGGTTTGAATACCCTAAAGGAAAAGATGGTCACCTTGCCGATCTTAGTATTTCCAGATTGGGAGAAGAAATTCCATGTGCATGTAGATGCATTAGCCATAACACTTGGAGATATCTTGGCATAGCCAGGAGTGGGAGACTTGGATCACCCGATAACATTTGCGAGCAGAAATTTATCGGACTCATAACAGAACTATAACACGACAAAAAGAGAAGGCCATGTTATGGTCTATGCATTGCAAAAGTTCAGACATTACTTATTGGGGAAACACTTTAAGATGTTCACAGATCACTCAGCCCTAAAATACCTAGTCAACAAGCTAGTGTTGGGGGGGAGAATCTGCCAATGGTTACTTCTATTCCAATAATTTGACTTTGAAGTAATTGTCAAACCAGGAAAATTGAACGCAGGATTTGACCACCTATCAAGGGTCACAAATGGAGAAGAACCTATGAATTTAGAAGACAACTTCCGGATGCACATTTATTCTCAGTCTAGATCGTTGATGAATACTTTTCATATACCATTCAATACTTCAGCACAGGTACTACGCCACAAGAGTATAACACCATGTAGAAGAAAAACGTGGTAGTCTGCGTTGTCGACTATCAATTGATTACAGGACACCTATACAAAATGGGCGCAAATAGCATCTTGCGAAGGTATGTGTTAGATCATGAAAGACCAAGAGTCTTAATAGAATCCCATGAGGGGATAGTCGGAGTACATTACACAAGAAAAACTACCCTGCAGAAGGTATTGCGCGCAGGACTATGGTGGCCAATGATTCACAGAGACTCGAAGGAGAACTGTAAAAGATGCAATGTCTGTCAAAGGGTAGGTAAACCCAATAGAAGGGACAATATGCTATTACGACCACAAGTAACATTACAATCATTCGATAAGTGGGAAATAGACTTTGTGGGACCAACCAACCCACTAGCAAGAAGAATGGGAGCAAGGTACATTATTACCGTGACATAGTACCTAACAAGATGGGTGGAAGCCACACCAGTGAAAGATTGCAATGAAGAAACAATAAAACACTTCTTATTTGAACAAGTAATCAATTGATTTGGATGCCCAAGAGTTTTGATGAGTGACCAAGGAAACACTTCATAAACAACACCATCAACGTTATGACTGAAGAATTTGAAGTCCATCATCAGAAGAGCACAGCATATCACCCACAAGAAAATGACACGGTGGAATCATTTAAAAAAATTATGGAGAACGCATTGACAAAGATCTGTAACGTCAACGGGGACGACTGGGACCTCAAAGTACCAACAGTATTATGGGCTTACAGGACTACATGCAAACATTTGACAAGGCACATGCCATTTAAACTGGTCTATGGACAAGAAGCAATGGTGCCATTAGAATTTTTGGTACCCATCTTGCGCGTAGCAGCAATTACAGAAATGACAGAAGGAGGTGCAGTACAAGAACGAATAAATCAGTTAATGATCATGGAGGAAGATGAAATCTTAGCAGGATTCCACCAACAATTTCAGAAAGCAAGGGACAAAGCTTGGCATGATAGATACATAAAGAAGAAAACATTCAAGGAAGGTGAATTAGTATTGATGTATGACAACAAATCGTTTCAGCACCCATGCAAGCCCAGGATACATTGGTTAGGACCGTACAAAGTAAAATATGTCACATATGGAGAAGTTGTACAGTTGAAAGACTTATCAGGTGCATAACTCAGAGGATGATCGATGGGATCCGACTGAAGCTGTTCAAGGATAGTTGACCACCCACTGTGCAGTAAAATAACAAAAGAAAATTGTAGATAGTACCAACAGAGGTGCAGTGCACCAGAGGAATAAAGGGCATGCACACTTAGGAACACAAACTCTGGGAGGAGAAGGAAAACAACCATGTACAAAGAGAAACAAGCGGGAAAAGGAAAGACGAAAAAAGCAGTATGAAAAGACAACACTATGAATAATTAAAGGAAGGAAAGGATCGATGGGACGCCACATTAATCATGCCAACTGGAGGTGGAAAGGAAGAGTAATGGAAAGTATGAAACCACTGGAGGTTCATTGAACCCATAATTAAGTAAGCGTCTTTGACAAGTTTCATGCATTGCCCATACAACACACGGACGCGGGAGCACAGAGTCCAATTGCGAAAAGAGAACTGACACAGAGTGATAGAAGTTAAAAAGCATAGATTCAAGTTCACAGAGGTCACAGAGACCAGTTAAACCTAGTAAACATTTGAAATTCACCACCATGGAACCACCAAAGAAAGTAGAAGTGAACCAGACCGCCAGAAAAACCAGATTTTAGATCAAGTCACGAGTACATGTGAAAGAAAATTAACAACAACTGCCAGAGATCGTCAATGTCAATRAAATCCCATCTCCAAAGACAACATTGGTGAACCCCACACTTATAGTAGAAGAAAASCAACATCCAGCACCAGAGGGAACGAGTATAGATATACCGGAAGAAGTACAAGATCCGCAGAACCAGGACGTAGACACCCTGAAGGAGGTGCGACCAGAGAAGGTTGAAGCAGCTTCGAAAGTTAGTGGAATGGTGCCAAATATGGCAACAACAATTGATCCTGACGAGTCTCAAATGATCAGATCAGACCACCCACCAGAAGGAATGGTTGAAGATGTCACAGGTTGGCCATAATGGTATTCTGAAGCACAACCGGAAGTCACTGGAACCTCGAGCCACCCACCACCACCATCGAAGAAAGACAATCTGCAGGTACCTAGGTCACCTCACAAGAAACCTCTTGCAACAATCATTCTACCACGAATACCAGATGGGGTACAAGTAGGACGAGACCTACTGGGTCATATAGGAAAGCTCAAATACTTAGACCATGATGTAGCAGACGCAGACAAGTTTCTAGAACTTGCAAACAGAGTGTACATGGAGACAGTGGGCACAAATTCAATTCGGGAATCGATTGATCAACCACTCCAATGGGCAACGGGGTTGGAGAAGACAGGAATTTTAGGTTTGGTGGATCTACCACATTTTGGTCGTGGGAAGTATGCAAGCATTTGCGTCAAACAGTTGTTAGCAGTCACACATGGTGGAGACATCTGGTTGGACAAGCTTGTCTCGATAGATGTAGATATTATTGCTAACATAACAAGATTGCAATCCTAGGTCATGGATCCCATGCAATTTCTAGATGAAAAATCCAAGGAGAAGGCGTTAGCAAAAGATATGAAGAAGAAGTATGTCACTGACAGGTGGACATGAGGAATCATTATCAAGAGGATCAATGATGCCACAACACAATTGGGCATGAAAATCTTAGCATGCAAGTGGCTAAGAAAATGTCGTAGGGAGGAAGTTCCAACTAGGGTTGTCGCAGTTATAGCCCAATGCACCGAGGGCACCACAATGAGATGGGAACCGTACCTCTTTAACTTATTACTGGATGACTGCAAGGACGCACATGATCTAGAAACATAGTTTCACTATTCATGGCTAATCATGCTAATAGCCTTTATGGTATGGAGAGAGCCAAGTTATGTAACTTTTTGTACCAGACCCAGGACGAACCAGGGAGCCAGATACTTACTGCTAAAATCCACGTCAGATCCTAGGCAAAAAAGGATGAGCGGGTCCATATTTGAAGGATACCTATGCGACCTGTAGGAATCCATCTCCAACATGTGGAGGATCACACCATAGGCTATCTCACGGTATAGATACATCGCGAACTTCAAGGCCACACGACATACAATATGGATACAAGCGAGGAAGGATCCTGATAAACAAAGACTACAGGTGCACAATTGTATCATTGAGGGTGACATAGACATGGTCATCAGTGAATGGGATAACGAGTGGAAGATTCCAGTCCTCACCCAGGACTTTCTGAACAGAATAGCAGAAGAAGAGGCAGGGCAGGGAGAAGCACAAAAAAAGGAATTCCAAGTTCCCAAGAAATGAAGAACGGGCCAGGCAAAAACAACACAGACAAATGAAGGACCAACGAAGACAGGGACCCAAAACTTAAGGGGAAGAAGGAGAATACACAGTCAGCCAAAGAACAACAGAAACAGGCTGAGGTAGCGCAAGGGATTGCACCAATTCCCAAATCACAGGATCCAGGTGGGAATAAGAGGACATTCACGTAGACAAGAGGCATGCACAAGAAAATGAAGAAACAAAGAACACCGCCCGAATATATGATCACGGAAAATGATGGATAAATGATAGCCCGAATGGTCCAGGATTTTCTCTCAGAATATTTTGACCATCCTACGCATCACAGGGACAGGATTCAAGAGGAGTTGGTAGACATACAATAGTTCCTCAAGAAAATCGAGGAAGTGTAGACAACAAGCAGCAGGGGAACCAAACCATCAACACTGCAGACAAAAGAAGGAGTGTAAGAAGAAGAAAAATATCCAATCCATCCAATACTGTAGGTGAATGCAACGTTCCACATCACACCCAGTATGTTGCACATGGACAAGATCGTGGGGCAGACACCCTTGAAGAATTTAAGCCAAATCCAACTAGTGTTGACGTGGATGCCATCCAGGGCACTACACAAGATGCAGGTTAGTGTAAACCATGAGGTACAGTCTCAAGCATGCAAATACTTTTTCGGGTTGCAACAGGAAACAGAAAAGCAGGACACGTTCACAATATTATATGAACAGTCTAAGTTTGAGACCCAATAATAAAGGGAGCGCAGGAATGGATTAGAGAAGAAAGTCACATGAACATATGAGAGGATTGCAAAGACCGCGTAGGCGGATGAAATCACAGCAGAAGAGAAGATTGTTCGTATTGTGCAGGCAATTGATCAATACCAGAGGGAGATCAAGAATCTCCGAGAGTAGATCACACCCACTACTCCACCAACAATAAGGGAGAAAAGGAAGCAGGAAGCAGTAGAACAGCTGTAGGAGATAGCGTGTCAGGTTAGCACATAAGCTAACTTTTTCGATAATGCAGTGCGGCTTTGGAAAAAGCTAGAGGATGATCATAAATTCTAGAAGTGGTACAAGGAGGAAGAAAGGATAAAAGTAGCTATCCAGGACCTCAAGCAGAGGCAAAAGACAATGTCAATCACAGAGCACCTCAAAGGGGCGCAGGACATGAAGAAATTGCATGAAAAACTGACCATTGTGCAGACAGAGAAGAAGGAGCGTCGGGATCAAATGGAACCTTTCCAATAGAGGGTAGCATAAGCCCTGGTACAGGCAGAGGAAGCCCAGACACAGATAGCACAGACCCAGGCAGAGTGCACAAAACTGATCAGGGATGAAATTGTAGTCTAGATAGTGGACACCCTCAAGGAGAAGAGTGTGCAGGTGCAGACACAGGCAACCGAGCTCAAAGAGAAGTTCCAGGTTGTCACCAAGGAGATCAAATAATTGTGTTAGGTGGCTCGGGACGATCCACATGTTAGTGATGGGGGCCTATTGGAGGCAGGCTAAAGCGGGAAAAGCAAGGCGATTTTGGGAAAGAAAGTGTGCACGAGGAAAGTGATAGATGGAAGGAAGAATAGGACATGCACATGCAGAACAAGACCTAATGATAGTAGGTTT
This sequence comes from Picea glauca, assembly GCA_000966675.3. Taxonomy (NCBI): domain Eukaryota; kingdom Viridiplantae; phylum Streptophyta; class Pinopsida; order Pinales; family Pinaceae; genus Picea; species Picea glauca. The sequence goes on along the minus strand of JZKD02S0941228.1, from coordinate 40,241 downwards.
AGGGTTTTGGTAATGTATTGTAACAAATAAGGAGCTAGAAACATATAAATATAGATACTGAGGTATCATAGAGGGTTGTTGTTGCAATATGTATGAGGTGATGCAATATGTAATATTTCGTTGTATGATCTATTTTGTATGAGTTGTTGAGCTAGAGAAGACGAAGGAGGGTAGATCTTGAGGGTTAGATCGCAGGCTGAGGAGCCTGGTGCGATCTAGTCTGCCTCATATAGATCTTACCCCACTGAGGAGAGTTGTAAGCACATGATGTTGTAGTGACAAAACGACTATAATAAAAGAGCTGAGAGCCAAATCTTTGTGGACGTAGCCCAGGAGGGGGTGAACCACGGTAACATTTGTGTTGTGTGATGAATGCATGCATATCTTTATTGTCTTCAATAGTTATTGTTATTCTTAATGAATGAGTTATTATATTTCCTGATTATTTGCAAGTGACAGTATAATGCATATACAAGCTATAATAATGGTTCAATACACAATTCTCTTATCTCACACTCAGTCCTAGGTTGTAAACAACTAAGTCTTACAACCATCCATTAAATTTATCCTGGGTGAGACTGCATAGTGCATTTTTTGTGTTGTGTTTCCTTCTGGCTTACCAGGAGGGAGGATAGTTTTATAGGCTTTGTTGGAAACCTGAACAAACATGAACCCTGGGTCAATAAAATTAGACATAATAGAAGAATAATAACCAACAGTCGTCCTCGATGTTCTATCTGTCAGCATGCTTTGTATATACAAAAGTGAACAAAAATGGATATGCATGTCTAATGGCATCCTCCATTTCCCACGTAGCCTCATCTGGGCCAAAGTGTTTCCACTTCCCCTTGACCTATGCAATGGTTCGGTTCACGAGTGGGGTTTCCTTCCTGTCTAGTATGCATTGAGGTTTTGGTAGGAATTGTCCCTCCGGTTCCACCTGGATCACAGACTAGTTGATTATATGATTAGAATCATGTACATATTTCTTCAATAATGAAACATGGAAAACATTATGTGCCTTTACTATGGGAGAGAGTGCTAGCCTATAGGCTACAGGTCCCACTCTATCTAAGACCTCAAAGGGTCTACAATATAGAGGTGCTAGCTTGGAACAAGCTCCCATTCTGAGGGAACTCTTCCTGAGCCTAACTCTAATATAGACATGGTCTCCTATCTTTAACTCTCCGAGAGTTCTATTTCGGTCAACGTAACATTTTTGTCTATCCTGAGTGATTTTCATATTTTTCTTTATCTAAATCACTTGTTGTTCCATTTCCTTCAGTATGTCGGGTCCGATTGCAATTATATCCACTAGATTACTCCGGTTGATTGGATTCTTGCATTGTTGCTTTAAAATTGCTCATCTTCAGTGATTCTTGATAATCGTTGTTGTAGGAAAATTCTACCAGTGGAAGGTAGTCTTCCAACTTCTTCGGTTGATGCATTACATGCATTCTTAGCATGTATTATAATATTTGGTTTACTCTTTCATTCTGCCCATCAATTTGAGGGTGATAAGTTGGGCTAAACAACAATTTAGTCTCAAAACCAGCCATCAAGGATTTCCAAAAGCTTGAAGTGAATTTTGTGTCTCTGTCAGATACAATCTACCTAGGCATGCCATGCAGTCTTATGTCTATTTCCTTGCAAGTTGATTTGACAGGAATGAAGTGAGTGGACTTCCTCAACTTTTCCACCACTACCATGATGGCATCATTATGTCTGGCTGTTTTTGGTAATCCAGTGATGAAATCCATGGAGATGGTCTTCCATTTCCATTCTGGAATTGGTAGAGGTTGCAAAAACCNCAACATCCAGCACCAGAGGGAACGAGTATAGATATACCGGAAGAAGTACAAGATCCGCAGAACCAGGACGTAGACACCCTGAAGGAGGTGCGACCAGAGAAGGTTGAAGCAGCTTCGAAAGTTAGTGGAATGGTGCCAAATATGGCAACAACAATTGATCCTGACGAGTCTCAAATGATCAGATCAGACCACCCACCAGAAGGAATGGTTGAAGATGTCACAGGTTGGCCATAATGGTATTCTGAAGCACAACCGGAAGTCACTGGAACCTCGAGCCACCCACCACCACCATCGAAGAAAGACAATCTGCAGGTACCTAGGTCACCTCACAAGAAACCTCTTGCAACAATCATTCTACCACGAATACCAGATGGGGTACAAGTAGGACGAGACCTACTGGGTCATATAGGAAAGCTCAAATACTTAGACCATGATGTAGCAGACGCAGACAAGTTTCTAGAACTTGCAAACAGAGTGTACATGGAGACAGTGGGCACAAATTCAATTCGGGAATCGATTGATCAACCACTCCAATGGGCAACGGGGTTGGAGAAGACAGGAATTTTAGGTTTGGTGGATCTACCACATTTTGGTCGTGGGAAGTATGCAAGCATTTGCGTCAAACAGTTGTTAGCAGTCACACATGGTGGAGACATCTGGTTGGACAAGCTTGTCTCGATAGATGTAGATATTATTGCTAACATAACAAGATTGCAATCCTAGGTCATGGATCCCATGCAATTTCTAGATGAAAAATCCAAGGAGAAGGCGTTAGCAAAAGATATGAAGAAGAAGTATGTCACTGACAGGTGGACATGAGGAATCATTATCAAGAGGATCAATGATGCCACAACACAATTGGGCATGAAAATCTTAGCATGCAAGTGGCTAAGAAAATGTCGTAGGGAGGAAGTTCCAACTAGGGTTGTCGCAGTTATAGCCCAATGCACCGAGGGCACCACAATGAGATGGGAACCGTACCTCTTTAACTTATTACTGGATGACTGCAAGGACGCACATGATCTAGAAACATAGTTTCACTATTCATGGCTAATCATGCTAATAGCCTTTATGGTATGGAGAGAGCCAAGTTATGTAACTTTTTGTACCAGACCCAGGACGAACCAGGGAGCCAGATACTTACTGCTAAAATCCACGTCAGATCCTAGGCAAAAAAGGATGAGCGGGTCCATATTTGAAGGATACCTATGCGACCTGTAGGAATCCATCTCCAACATGTGGAGGATCACACCATAGGCTATCTCACGGTATAGATACATCGCGAACTTCAAGGCCACACGACATACAATATGGATACAAGCGAGGAAGGATCCTGATAAACAAAGACTACAGGTGCACAATTGTATCATTGAGGGTGACATAGACATGGTCATCAGTGAATGGGATGACGAGTGGAAGATTCTGGTCCTCACCCAGGACTTTCTGAACAGAATAGCAGAAGAAGAGGCAGGGCAGGGAGAAACACAACCAAAGGAATTCCAAGTTCCCAAGAAATGAAGAACGGGTCAGGCAAAAACAACACAGACAAATGAAGGACCAACGAAGACAGGGACCCAAAACTTAAGGGGAAGAAGGAGAATACATAGTCAGCCAAAGAACAACAGAAACAGGCTGAGGTAGCGCAAGGGATTGCACCAATTCCCAAATCACAGGATCTAGGTGGGAATAAGAGGACAGTCACGTAGACAAGAGGCGTGCACAAGAAAATGAAGGAACAAAGAACACCGCCCGAATATATGATCACGGAAAATGATGGATAAATGATAGCCCGAATGGTCTAGGATTTTCTCTCAGAATATTTTGACCATGCTATGCATCACAGGGACAGGATTCAAGAGGAGTTGGCAGACATACAATAGTTCCTCAAGAAAATCGAGGAAGTGTAGGCAACAAGCAGCAGGGGAACCAAACCATCAACACTGCAGACAAAAGAAGGAGTGTAAGAAGAAGAAAAAGATCCAATCCATCCAATACTGTAGGTGAATGCAACGTTCCACATCACACCCAGTATGTTGTGCATGGACAAGATCGTGGGGCAGACACCCTTGAAGAATTTAAGCCAAATCCAACTAGTGTTGACGTGGATGCCATCCAGGGCACTACACAAGATGCAGGTTAGTGTAAACCATGAGGTACAGTCTCAAGCATGCAAATACTTTTTCGGGTTGCAACAGGAAACAGAAAAGCAGGACACGTTCACAATATTATATGAACAGTCTAAGTTTGAGACCCAATAATAAAGGGAGCGCAGGAATGGATTAGAGAAGAAAGTCACATGAACATATGAGAGGATTGCAAAGACCGCGTAGGCGGATGAAATCACAGCAGAAGAGAAGATTGTTCGTATTGTGCAGGCAATTGATCAATACCAGAGGGAGATCAAGAATCTCCGAGAGTAGATCACACCCACTACTCCACCAACAATAAGGGAGAAAAGGAAGCAGGAAGCAGTAGAACAGCTGTAGGAGATAGCGTGTCAGGTTAGCACATAAGCTAACTTTTTCGATAATGCAGTGCGGCTTTGGAAAAAGCTAGAGGATGATCATAAATTCTAGAAGTGGTACAAGGAGGAAGAAAGGATAAAAGTAGCTATCCAGGACCTCAAGCAGAGGCAAAAGACAATGTCAATCACAGAGCACCTCAAAGGGGCGCAGGACATGAAGAAATTGCATGAAAAACTGACCATTGTGCAGACAGAGAAGAAGGAGCGTCGGGATCAAATGGAACCTTTCCAATAGAGGGTAGCATAAGCCCTGGTACAGGCAGAGGAAGCCCAGACACAGATAGCACAGACCCAGGCAGAGTGCACAAAACTGATCAGGGATGAAATTGTAGTCTAGATAGTGGACACCCTCAAGGAGAAGAGTGTGCAGGTGCAGACACAGGCAACCGAGCTCAAAGAGAAGTTCCAGGTTGTCACCAAGGAGATCAAATAATTGTGTTAGGTGGCTCGGGACGATCCACATGTTAGTGATGGGGGCCTATTGGAGGCAGGCTAAAGCGGGAAAAGCAAGGCGATTTTGGGAAAGAAAGTGTGCACGAGGAAAGTGATAGATGGAAGGAAGAATAGGACATGCACATGCAGAACAAGACCTAATGATAGTAGGTTTAGGGTTTTGGTAATGTATTGTAACAAATAAGGAGCTAGAAACATATAAATATAGATACTGAGGTATCATAGAGGGTTGTTGTTGCAATATGTATGAGGTGATGCAATATGTAATATTTCGTTGTATGATCTATTTTGTATGAGTTGTTGAGCTAGAGAAGACGAAGGAGGGTAGATCTTGAGGGTTAGATCGCAGGCTGAGGAGCCTGGTGCGATCTAGTCTGCCTCATATAGATCTTACCCCACTGAGGAGAGTTGTAAGCACATGATGTTGTAGTGACAAAACGACTATAATAAAAGAGCTGAGAGCCAAATCTTTGTGGACGTAGCCCAGGAGGGGGTGAACCACGGTAACATTTGTGTTGTGTGATGAATGCATGCATATCTTTATTGTCTTCAATAGTTATTGTTATTCTTAATGAATGAGTTATTATATTTCCTGATTATTTGCAAGTGACAGTATAATGCATATACAAGCTATAATAATGGTTCAATACACAATTCTCTTATCTCACACTCAGTCCTAGGTTGTAAACAACTAAGTCTTACAACCATCCATTAAATTTATCCTGGGTGAGACTGCATAGTGCATTTTTTGTGTTGTGTTTCCTTCTGGCTTACCAGGAGGGAGGATAGTTTTATAGGCTTTGTTGGAAACCTGAACAAACATGAACCCTGGGTCAATAAAATTAGACATAATAGAAGAATAATAACCAACAGTCGTCCTCGATGTTCTATCTGTCAGCATGCTTTGTATATACAAAAGTGAACAAAAATGGATATGCATGTCTAATGGCATCCTCCATTTCCCACGTAGCCTCATCTGGGCCAAAGTGTTTCCACTTCCCCTTGACCTATGCAATGGTTCGGTTCACGAGTGGGGTTTCCTTCCTGTCTAGTATGCATTGAGGTTTTGGTAGGAATTGTCCCTCCGGTTCCACCTGGATCACAGACTAGTTGATTATATGATTAGAATCATGTACATATTTCTTCAATAATGAAACATGGAAAACATTATGTGCCTTTACTATGGGAGAGAGTGCTAGCCTATAGGCTACAGGTCCCACTCTATCTAAGACCTCAAAGGGTCTACAATATAGAGGTGCTAGCTTGGAACAAGCTCCCATTCTGAGGGAACTCTTCCTGAGCCTAACTCTAATATAGACATGGTCTCCTATCTTTAACTCTCCGAGAGTTCTATTTCGGTCAACGTAACATTTTTGTCTATCCTGAGTGATTTTCATATTTTTCTTTATCTAAATCACTTGTTGTTCCATTTCCTTCAGTATGTCGGGTCCGATTGCAATTATATCCACTAGATTACTCCGGTTGATTGGATTCTTGCATTGTTGCTTTAAAATTGCTCATCTTCAGTGATTCTTGATAATCGTTGTTGTAGGAAAATTCTACCAGTGGAAGGTAGTCTTCCAACTTCTTCGGTTGATGCATTACATGCATTCTTAGCATGTATTATAATATTTGGTTTACTCTTTCATTCTGCCCATCAATTTGAGGGTGATAAGTTGGGCTAAACAACAATTTAGTCTCAAAACCAGCCATCAAGGATTTCCAAAAGCTTGAAGTGAATTTTGTGTCTCTGTCAGATACAATCTACCTAGGCATGCCATGCAGTCTTATGTCTATTTCCTTGCAAGTTGATTTGACAGGAATGAAGTGAGTGGACTTCCTCAACTTTTCCACCACTACCATGATGGCATCATTATGTCTGGCTGTTTTTGGTAATCCAGTGATGAAATCCATGGAGATGGTCTTCCATTTCCATTCTGGAATTGGTAGAGGTTGCAAAAACCTTGTTGGGTGCCAGTTTTCTGCCTTAAATTGTTGTCATTATAGACATTTAGCTAAATATTCAGCTATGTCATTTTTCAATCTAGGCCAATAGAGTTGTTTTCTAATGGTCGTAATCATTTTCTGATAACCTTGATGACCAGTGTATGGTCTCATGTGCATTTTGTCCATTATTAACCTCTTCAAGTCATCACAACTTGGGATATACAATATGTTTATGTAAGTCAACAAACCTTCATCCAACATCTGATAACCTTCATACTTTATCCATGTGGGATCTTTCTTTAAGTGCGATGTCATGGTCTTGAAGAATGCATATGTTTCGTGTGCATTCTTGACTCTTTCCCTGACTTCTATTTCACAGGTGCTCACTGCTACCAGGTGAATCATTTTCATACTTATACTAAGGGAATAAACCACCCTATTTTCCTTTCCTTTGATGTGTTTGATTTTGAAATCAAACTCACTAAGGAGAGCCATCCACCTAGCTTGTCTAGCATTGAGTTTTGGTTGATCAAAAAACTGCCTCAAACTATAGTGGTCTGTCATAAGTATAAATATCCTACCCATGAGGTAATGCCTCCACATTTTTAAAGAATGCACTATGACATCCAACTCTAGATCATGGGTCACATAATTAATTTGAAATTCAATTTTCTAGATTCGTAGAAAACTACACGTCCTTCTTGTATAAGGACTCCTTCGAGTCCTTCCTTGCATGCATCTGTGCATACGAGGAAGTAAGTATTAGGGTATGTAATCTCAACATGGGTGCATGGGTCAGAAGGTATTTTAGTTCCTTAAATATTTCTTCACATTCTAATGTCCAAGTGAATTTAACCCCCTTTTTCTGAAGGGCAGTGATTGGGCAACCAATCTTGGAAAAACCTTTTATAAACCTTCTATAATATCATGTTAATCCCATAAAGGATTTGATATCAGATACATCCTTTGTGGTAGGCCATTCCATAATAGACCTGAACTTGTTAGGGTCTAATTCCACTCCTTCTTTAGAAATAACATGGCATAAGTAATGGACTTGTTTCCGAAAAAAGTCACACTTGCTAAACTTAGTGTAGAGTTGATGCTCTCTTAGTACTTGAAGTACCAATATAAGATGTTCTTCATGCTCTTCCATGTTCTTGGAGTAGATTATCATATCATCAATGAATACTAATACAAATATTTCTAGGAATTTGTTGAGTACATTATTCATCAATCACATAAAAGTGGCGAAGGCATTGGTTAACCCAAATGGCACCACCACAAATTCATAGTGACCATACCTTGTCCTGAAGGCTATTTTTTGGATGTCTTCATCCTTGATTCAGACTTGATGATATCCAGACCTTAAGTCAATCTTTGATAAAATGGAAGCACCCCCTAATTGGTCGAACAAGTCATCGATTCTTGGTAAGGGGTACTTGTTCTCTATGGTTGTCTTATTGAGTTTTCTATAATCTATGCACAGTCAGAGTGTGCCATATTTCTTCTTTACAAACAGGACTGGTGCTCCCCATGGAGACACACTGGTTCAGATGTAGCCTTTATCCATCATTTCCTTTAGATGTATCTTGAGCTCAACTATCTCGAGTGTACTCATCCTATAGGGTGTCCTAGACACTGGAACTTCTCCTGGTTCAAGCTCTATGGAGAAGTCAATGTCTCTTCTCAGAGGTAGACCCGATACCTCTTTTGGAAACACATATCTATATTATCTTAATATGGGGTGGTCCTCAAGGTTTGGTCTGTCATCCTCAACATATTCCAACACTTGTATTGCATAAAGAGGAAATCCCTTTCTACAATACGTTTTCATTTGAAGGGTTGATATTCATCTCAGTGAGACAGGCTTCTGTATTCCTCAGAGGATTATATTTCTCCCTTCTTCATTTACACATTCTAAGGTTTTATGGTAACATTCCAACTTAGTTTTGATGCATCTATCCAGTCCATACCAATCAACAGGTCATAAGATCCTAGGGGAAGTATGTTAAGGGTACCGTGGGTGGGAAATCCATCCATAGTGAATTGACAAGCTGGTGTAACCTATGCTACTTTTGTTTTTGTTCAAGTGGCTAGTTGTACTAACCATGGATTAACATGCCTAACTGGTTGCATTTTACACTTATCAATAGTCTGAGGGGCCACATAACTCAAACTAGAACCAGGGTCAATTAAAATAGAAATTAGATGGTTGGCGATCATACCTACCATCTACACCACTAAATCTTTTTGGTCGACTTGTTTATTATCCACGACTGCATAAATCCGTGGCATACGCCTAGCCACATCATTAACAGTGGTAGCTTCTTGGATGTTTTAAACTCTCCTATTGTTCCATTGTCTATGTGGACAGTCCCTTAGTAGATGTTCTTTTTCATAACCCCAATATTTCAAGGGTTCCTTCTTTGGGTTATCTGTCTTTCTTGGGGTTGGTCCAAAATGTTTATTTCCACTCTAGGAGGGGAAATTTTGCTAATATACATTTTTAGCAGGAAGGATTATCCTAGAGTCTTTCCTATAATTATTGAATCTTGAGGATTTGAACCCCTTCTTATTGAATCCTGAACCGCTCTTCTTCTTCCAACCCTCACAAGGTTCTATCTGACTCTCGAGCTATTCATAACAATACCTCACCTTTCGGGATAGTGTCTTCTAAGGTCTTCAGCTCGTCAAACTCAATCTTTTTCTGGTAGGTCTGAGGTAACCCACTGATAAATCATTGCACTTTTACCTTTTCATCCTTTATGTAGGGCACATACCTCAACATCTCAAGGAATTTATTGAAATATTCCTCTATGGTGAGTTGTCCCAGCTTGAGTTCATAGAACTCTTTATTCTTTTCATGAAAACATTTTTCTGATAGATACTTCTTCTTGAAGTGTTTCTCAAACTGTTTCCATGATAAGTCCTCTTCATGGATTCCTTTCACATTCTTAAGGTATTCCCACCAAATGGAATCTTTTCCATTCAGGTTGAAGATGGCTATTCGAGACTTCAAGTTTTCAGAGTAATCATGGAATTTCAAGTACTTATTTAAACCAAGCACCCAAGCTTCTGCCTCTTCCCCTTTCTTAATCTTACCATCGAAAGAGGGTGGTTTGGCTTTCTTGAACTCTTCAGGTTCATGAATTTTGGAATGCTTTCACTTCTTCCATTTCCTTTGAGAATGTGAGCTAGTTTTTCTACTAGAAGATCCCTTTGAGTTGCCAGTTTCCTTCCCAGAGGATTCTCCCGATGAGTGTCCCCTGTGTCCAGGTTGGACCTTCCTCGAGGTACTCCTCCTAATCTGGCCACTTATGGGACCATGTTTTAGTATCTCAGGTGGACTTTGGCTTCTCTTCATATGTCATCAGTCCACATGATTGGTTGTAGGTCCATGCTGCAACTATCTCTGTATGTCAGATAAGCTATGCAACAAGACTGCATTAATTTTCATTTGCTTCTCTTTCTCCTTTATCAATCTCTCATTGTCGACCTTTTAACTCTGTAATTCGGCCATGAGTCTCCTTACAGATTCAGCTGGATCCAGAGGGGTCTCCACTGCCCTCCTCTCGTCAGATTCTTCATCTCTATTGTGGGAGCCATCCCCCACTTCATGGCACGTCACCATCCTTTAAGTTTGTGGTTTCTTGCAATTCACTAATTGCTTGAGTGCTGACAAAACACTTGTTGTTAGATAACAATATACTATTTTATGAACAACACACAGTTCACATTTCTTAAATACACCACACAAAAGAAGATTTCATTCTTTTCTTTAGTAAAATTTTAACCAGACTCTTTAGGGAAGAGGTAGGGTAGGGCGTCACCCTTAAAGTTATTTAAATATGGTTTTTACGCAACTCGTCCATGAGCCCAAGAAGGCCAAGTGTGCTAACCATGCTTTGATACCAATTTTTAACACACCTTACCCATGAGTGAATTTCCTAGGGATGGGGCATCAAACTTTTGTTCTCCTTAAGTGATCAAATCCTTCATTTGGGGTTTCTGTTGATTAAGGTTGGTTTTCATTGATGTCAACCCTTGAAGAAAGCCCCATAGCACAAAGGTTTGGGTAATGGACCCAATATTGTTTGATGTAAATATGACTCATTATTGTTTT
>JZKD02S0941228.1:7063-29373 GCA_000966675.3 Picea glauca | reverse complement strand
AAAGCAAGGACCTCTGAATCAGGAAGATAATCAGGCTCCACAACCAACAGAGTTTGCACAGAAAGACAACAAAAACCCTAGACTAACACATCACAAGTATCTTGAGAAATACGTGTTTACTGACTTGCATGAAGTCTTTTTCTATGATTTTCCACATTTATTGCAGGAGTGGATACTAAGGTTGAAGGATAACCATGCAACGAACCGAATTCGATAGCTAGATTGGAACCTAGTACAAATTGAGCAGTTACAACAGGTGAACAACAAATTCACCCGCGCAATAGATTTTTTGCTTGACATTATTGTGGCAGGGTTTATAACATAGTTTGCAATCAACACAACAAAGTCATACAAGGCAGCGAAGAAAGAGTTTCTACATGGACCCCGAGGAATGTACATTCGATCATTTTATACTTCTATTAAGATACTGCTATATAATAAAGGAGTGCTGACAATGGAGTCAGACAACTAAATTTCTCTATGTGCATGGGGGAAGGGGGGAAGCACTGACAGAAAGAGGAGAAATGGAAGGAGGAAAGGCTAAGGGAAAGAAGGAGGAACCCTTGGACCCAATCATGATGGATGACGACCAGATCAAGAAGATCATTGCGACAGCTGGAAAGAAGTGCAACAGAGTACCTTACCAATACAAGGTGAATATCAAGAAGAGAGACGTAGCCGTGAGGGAAGGCTTGGCGAGTGGTGAAGAAGAGGTACAGGATCTTTGGGATGTGGAGCATATTGAGGAAATCCTATGCAAAACATATGAGAGGAAGATGAGAGGTCCAAGAGAGGGAAGAGAAGGCAACCATCCTATCCATATTAATGTCAGTGTGGAACCCATAAACCCTTGTGAAACTAATACACCATTTAGACGACTGAATTTCAGAAGAAAATAGACAACAGGAAGTACATCCACATACGGAACAAAAACTGGAGGATCCAGTTCATGCATCACTAGTCAAGTATCTACACCGCACAGTGGTAGTAGTTCGGCATTCAGAATGGTAGGACATGATCCCACCATCAGGTTAGTAGAATTTCGAGGAGAAGCAATAGAAGACCCTGAGAAACACTTGTTCATTTGTGCAAAGATATGGGAAGCAAAACAGATCACTGATGAAGATACGAAACTTGCGTAGCTAGCGATTATGCTAAGAGATCGCGCACTAGATTGGTACATGATTTTAGACACCAACAGTGCACCTGGGACTACGAGGACATTGACAGATATTAAGAAGTTACTGATAAATAATTTCCAAAAGTCAAGCTCAGAGGATCAATACATGAATGAGATGATAAAAATCTGACAAAAACCAAGAGAATCTGTATGCGAGATTGACCTGAGATTCAAGCGACTAAATGGAAAGTCAAAATATCTCATGACCTATATGCAACATCGACACTTGTTTGTCAATTCACTTCTCCCACACTTAAAATATCCATTGAGGCAACAAAAGTTCCAGACCCAGGTAGAGGCCTTGCAGGCATCCCTACAGCTGGAAGAAAATTAGTATCAACAGATAGATCCAGTTATTGAAGAACTAAAGGATGATTTGAATAAATTAACATTCCAACTCAACTAGAATAAGAATAAGGATAAACGGGAAGTCGTTTGATGTAACACATGCAGGACGAAAGGAAACCACAAGAAATAATGTCCAACATTCGCGCAGTATATGGCAGCAGGAATGCCAAACCTGTTACCCACAGGAGGACCATTGTGTGAAGTCTGTATGAAACCGGGTCACGACCCATATCACTGCCCGATGATGCCGAAATACCAGACAGTCTCAAAGAGTTCATATTGAACCTTTTTCAAGTCAGTAGGCCACGATGACAAAGATTGTAGAACTATGGAGCTGACGCGAGAAAGGACATCATACGCATATAGAGTGCAGGTAGAAATGATGATGGGGCAAGTCGCACCACAGTTTAATCCAGTTCCATATCCATACAACACTTTGCAGCAGCAGTATAATAATGTCTAATAACCATACAATAATGTGCAACCACATTACAATGCCACACAACCTCAATACAATATCGCACAGTACAATCAGGCGCCTCAGTATAATGCAATGAGAGGAGACCGAGCAGGCTACAAAGGTGGAGGATGAGCAAGAGGAGTTTTCAGATGAGGTAAAGGACTAATGGTATGTCATAATTGTCAACAACTGGGACATTATGCAAGAGAATTTCCACTTCCACCAGTGACTTATATGTATTGTCGCGCATCAGACCACGATACAGAAGAATGTATGACACAACTAGTAAAAATCCAGGAAAAGAGGAATTGAAACAACCAGAGTGTTCAATGGATTTGTGATGGCTCTTATCAGACTGCGTCGTTTCTAGTTTTAGCTCTTCCGCAAAACGCTGTGGAAAATGACACCCCCAGAGGAATGGCCTCATCATTTTATACACACCCTACATGACATTGCAACAGGACTTTACAGTCACTTTCTCATTTGAGCATGAGAATTCCAACATATATGTCTCTCTTAAATAGATAAGAGAAGTGATATCCATCAAAGAACCAGAAGTAGAACTTATCACAGAAGAAGAACAATGAAACAAAAAGATAGTTAAGGAACTGTTGTCATGTTACCATGTACAAGAGGAAGCATCGGATGAAGATGATCTGCGCGATATTCAAATTGAAGAAGTAGAAGGTGAAAGAGATGTGGAAGGTCCACCCATAGAATCATAAGTCATTTCCACGCAGATCAAAGTAAAGAAAGTCAACATTGGGACAGTGGAGCATCCCAATATGGCCAACATTGGAGATTACTTGGATGAACAAATGGTAGAAAGCATAACAAAGTTATTGCGTGAGTACAACGAATTGTTTCCCACAACAATTATAGAGATGAAAGGTATAGCTGGAGAGTTAGGAGAAATGAAGATACCACTCCTGAAGCGAGATCGATCAGACAACGACCTTACATATTAAACCTAATATATAAACAAAAAGTCAAAGTTGAGATCGAAAGGATGCTCAAAGTCGGCATCATAGAACTGGTCAAAGAATCAAAAGGGATAAGCCCGATGGTAGTACAAGATAAGAAACAAGGAGGGATCAAGATATGCATTGACTTGAGGAATTTGAACGATGCATGCCTACATGACCCATTTCCTACACCTTTCATGGACAAAGTGTTAGAAAATGTAGGTGGACATGAAGCCTACTCATTCACTGATGGATTATCGGGCTACCATTAGATCGAGATAGCACAAGAAGACATATACAAGACCACATTTTTGACAGAATGGGGATCTTATCAGTACACAGTCAAGCCATTTGGACTAAATAATGTACCAGCAATATTTTTCAGAGTAGTCATTGTTGCGTTTAAGGAATGCATCCACCAGTTTCTTAAAGTATACTTGGATGATTGGACAGTCTACAGTTTTTTGAAAGAACATGTAGAAGTCGTTGTCAGTGTCAAATATCACTAAACATAAAGAAATGCACATTTGGAACACCATTTGGGATACTATTGGGCCATATAGTATGCAAACAAGGTTTACTCATAGATCCTGCAAAGATTGCAATAATTGTTAACTTACCACCACCAAAAATAGTCTGTTGGCTAAGAGTGGCATTGGGACACACATGATACTACAGGAAGTTTATCAAAGGGTATGCACAGATTAGTATACCAATGGAAAAGTTATTAATAAAGGATACAAAGTTTCAGTGGAACGATGAGTGTCAACATGGTATGAATACCCTAAAGGAAAAGATGGTCACCATGCTGATCTTAGTATTTCCAGACTGGGAGAAGACATTCCACGTGCATGTAGATGCATCAGCCATAACACTTAGAGCTATCTTGGCATAGCCAGGAGCGGTAGACTTGGATCACCCGATAGCATTTGCGAGAAGAAAGTTATCGGACTCATAACAGAACTATAACACGACAGAAAGAGAAGGCCCTACTATGGTCTATGCATTGCAAAAGTTCATACATTACTTATTGGAGAAACACTTTAAGATGTTTACAGATCACTCAGCCCTAAAATACCTAGTAAACAAGCTAGTGTTGGGGGGGGGAATCTGTCGATGGTTACTTCTATTCCAATAATTTGAATTTGAGGTAATCATCAAACCAGGAAAATTGAACGCAGAATCTGACCACCTATCAAGGGTCACAAATGGAGAAGAACCTATGAATTTAGAAGACAAATTTATGGATGCATAGTTATTCTCATTCTATATTTTTGATGAATACTTTGCAGATATCATTCAGTACTTGAGCACAGGTACTGTGCCGCAAGAGTATAACACAATGCAGAAGAAAAACCTGGTAGTCTACGCTGTCGACTATCAATTGATTGCAGGACACCTATACAAAATGGGCGCAGATAGCATCTTCCGAAGGTACATGTTAGAGCACGAAAGACCAAGAGTCTTAACAGAATCCCATGAGGGGATATTAGGAGGACATTACGCAAGAAAAACTACCATGCAGAAGGTATTGCGCTCAGGACTATGGTGGTGAATGATTCACAGAGACTCAAAGGAGTACTGTGAAAGATGTGATGTCTGCCAAAGGGTAGGTAAACCCAACAGAAGGGACGAGATGCCATTATGACCACAAGTAACATTACAAGCATTTGATAAGTGGGCAATAGACTTTGTGGGACCAATCATCCCACTAGCAAGAAGAACGGGAGCAAGGTACATTATTACCGTGACAGAGTACCTAACAAGATGGGCGGAAGCCGCACCAGTGAAAGATTGCAACGCAGAAACAACAAAACACTTCTTATTTGAACAAATAATAACTTGATTTGGATGCCCAAGAGTTTTTATGAGTGACCAAGGCACGCACTTCATAAACAACACAATCAACGTTACGACTGAAGAATTTGAAGTCCATCATCAAAAGAGCACACCATATCACCCACAAGAAAATGGCACGGTGGAAGCATTTAAAACAATTATGGAGAACGCACTGACACAGATCTGTAATGTCAACGGGGATGACTGGGACCTCAAAGTACCAACAATATTATGGGCTTACAGGACTACATGCACAAATTTGACAAGGCACATGCCATTTAAACTGGTCTATGGACAAGAAGCAGTGGTGCCATTAGAATATTTGGTACCCAGCTTGCGCGTAGCAGCAAATACAGAAATGACAGAACGAGGTGTAGTAAAAGAACGAATAAATCAGTTAATGACCATGGAGGAAGACCGGATCTTAGTAGGATTCCACCAACAATTTCAGAAAGCAAGGGACAAAGCTTGGCATGATAGACACATAAAGAAGAAAACGTTAAAGGAAGGTGAATTAGTATTGATGTATGACAACAAATCATTTCAGCACCCATGCAAGCCCAGGATACATTGGTTAGGATTGTACAAAGTAAAATATGTCACATATGGATAATTTGTACAGTTGAAAGACTTATTTGGCACAGAACTCAGAGGGATGATCGATGTGAGCTGGATGAAGCTGTTCAAGGACAGTTGACCACCCACCGTGCAGTAAAAAAAAAAAAACTGTAGATAGTACCAACAGAGGTGTAGTGCACCAAAGGAAGAAAAGGCATGCACACTTAGGAACACAAATTCAGTGAGGAGAAGGAAAACAACCACGTACAAAGAGAAATAAGTGGGAAAAGGAAAGACGACAAAAGAAGTACGAAAAGACAACATTAGGAAGAATTAAAGGAAGGAAAGGACCGATGGGATGCCACAGTAATCGTGCCAATAGGAGGTGGCAAGCCAAATTAATGGCAAGTACGAAACTACTGGAGGTGCATTGAACCCATAATTAAGTAAGCGTATTTGACAAGTTTCATGCATTGCCCATACAACACACGGATGCGGGAGCACAGAGTCCAATTGCGAAAAGAGAACCGACACAAAGTGATAGAGGTTAAAAAGAACAGATTCAAGTTCATAGAGGTCACAGAGACCAGCCAAACCCAGTAAATGTTTGAAATTCACCACCATGGAACCACCAAAGAAAGTAGAAGTGAACCAGAGTGCCAGAAAAACCAGAGTTTAGATCAGGTCACGAGTACATGTGAAAGAAAGTGAACAACAACCACTAGAGATAATCAATGTCAACAAAATCCCATGTCCAAACACAACACCGGTGAACCCCACACTTATAGTAGAATAAAACCATCAGCCAACACCAAAGGGAACAAGTATAGATATACTGAAAGAAGTACAGGAGTTGCAGAACCAGGACGCAGACACCCTCAAGGAGGTGTGACCAGAGAAGGTTGAAACAACTTCGAAAGTCAATGGAATGGCGCAAAATATGGCTACAACAGTTGAGCCTGATGAGTCTCAAATGACCATATCAGACCACCCACCAGAAGGAATGGTCGAAGATGTCACAGGTTGGCCATAATGGTATTTTGAAGCACAATCGGAAGTCGCTAGAACCTCGAGCCAGCCACCACCACCTTCGAAGAAAGACAATCTGTAGGTACCCAGGTCACCTTGCAAGAAACCTCTTGCAACAATCATTACACCGTGAATACCAGATGGGGTACAAGTAGGATGAGACCTATTGGGTCATATAGGAAAGCTCAAATACTCAAACCATGATGTAGAAGACGCAGACAAGTTTCTAGAACTTGCAAAGAGAGTGTACATGGAGACAGTGGGCACAAATTCGGTTGGGGAATCAATTGATCAACCACTCCAATGGGCAATGGGGTTGGAGAAGACAGGAATTTTAGGTCTGGTGGATCTACCACATTTTGGTCGTGGGAAGTATGCAATCATTTGCGTCAAATAGTTGTTAGCAGTCACACATGGTGGAGACGTCTGGTTGGACAAGCTCGTCTCGATAAACGTAGAGATTATTGCTAACATAACAAGATTGCAATACCAGGGCATGGATCCCGCACAGTTTCTGGATGAAAAATCCAAGGAGAAGGTGTTAGAAGAAGATATCAAGAATAAGTATGTCACCGACATGGGGACAAGAGGAATCATTATCAAGAGGATCAACGATGCCACAACACAATTGGGCATGAAAATATTAGCCTGTAAGCGGCTAGGAAAATGTCGCAGGGAGGAATTTCCAACTAGGGTTGCCGCTGTTGTAGCCCAATGCGCCGAGGGAACCATAGTGAGCTGGGAACCGTACCTCTTGAACTTATTCCTAGATGACTGCAAGGACACACATGATCTAGGAACATAGTTTCACTATTCATGGCTAATCATGCTAATAGCCTTTATGGGATGGAGAGAGCCAAGGTATGTAACTTTTTGTAATAGACCCAAGCCGAACCAGGGAGCCAGATACTTACTGCTAAAATCCACGTTAGATCCTAGGCACAAAAGGATGAGAGGGTCCATATTTGAAGGATACCTACGCAATCTACAGGAATCCATCTCCAACATGTGGAGGATCACACCACAGGTTATTTCACGGTATATATACATCGCCAACTTTAAGGCCACACGACATACAATGTGGATACCAGCGAGGAAGGATCCTGATAAACAGTGACTATAGATGCACAATTGTATCATTGAGGGTGACATCGACATGGTCATCAGCGAATGGGACAACGAGTGGAAGATTCCAGTCCTCACCCAGGACTTGTAGGACAGAACAACATAAGAAGAGGCAAGGCAGGGAGAAACACCACCAAAGGAATTCCAAGTGCCCAAGAAATGAAGAATCGGCTAGGAAAAAACAACACAGACAAATGAAGGACCAGCGAAGACAGGGACCCAGACTTAAGGGGAAGAAGGAGAATACACAGTCGGCCAAAGAACAATAGAAATAGGCTAAGGCAGTGCAAGGGACTGCACCAATTCCCAACTCACAGGATCCAGGTGGGAATAAGAGGACAGTCACGTAGACAAGAGGCGTGTGCAAGAAAATGAAGGAACAAAGAACACCGCCCGAATATACAATCACAGACAATGATGGAGAAATGATAGCCCAAATGGTCAAGGATTTTCTATCTGAATATTTTGACCATGCTACGCATCACAGGGACAGGATTCAAGAGGAGTTAGTAGACATACAACAGTTCCTCAAGAAAATTGGGTAAGTGCAGACAACAAGCAGCAGGGGAATCGAACCATCAACACTGCAGACAGAAGAAAGAGTGTAAGAAGAAGAACAAGATCCAATCCATCCAATACTGCAGCCGAATGCAATGTTCCACATCACACCCAGTATTTTGTGTATTGACAAGATCATGGGGCAGACACCCTTAAAGGATTTAAGCCAAATCCAACTAGTGTTGGCATGGATTCCATCCAGGGCACTACACAAGATGCAGGTTAGTGTAAACCATGAGGTATAGTCTCAAGCACGCAAATACTTTTCTGGGTTACAGCATGCAATAGAGAAGCAGGACACGTTGGCAATATTATGCGAATAGGATAAGTTCAAAACCCAAGAATAAAGGGAGCGCAGGAACGGATTAGAGTAGAAAGTCGCAGGAACATATGAGAGGATTGCAAAGACCGCATAGGTGGATGAAATCACAGCAGAAGAGAAGATTGTTCGGATTACGTAGGCAGTTGATCAATACCAAAGGGAGATCGAGAATCTCCGAGAGCAGATCACACCCACTACTCCACCATCAATAAGGGAGAAAAGGAAGTAGGAAGCAATAGAAGAACTGCAGGAGATAGAGTGACAGGTTAGCATAGAAGCTAACATTTTTGATAATAGAGTGCGGCTTTGGACAAAGCTAGAGGATGATCAGAAATTCTAGAAGTGGGACAAGGAGGAAGAAAGGATAAGAGAAGCTATCCAGGACCTCAAGCAGAGGCAAAAGACAATGTCAATCACGGAGCGCCTCAAAGGGGCACAAGACATGAAGAAATTGCATGAAAAACTGACCATTGTGCAGATAGAGAAGAAGGAGCATCAAGCTCAAATGGAACCTTTCCAATAGGGGGTAGCATAAGTCCTGGTATAGGTAGAGGAAGCCAAGACACAGATAGCACAGATCTAGGCAGAGTGCACAAAACTGATCAGGGATGAAATTGTAGTCTAGATAGTGGACATCCTCAAGGGGAAGATTGTGTAGGTGCAGACACAGGCAACCAAGCTCAAAGAGAAGTTCCAGGCTGTCACCAAGGAGATCAAATAATTGTGTTAGGTGGCTTGGGACGAGCCACATGTTAGTGTTGGGGGCCTGTTGGAAGTAGGCCAAAGAGGGAAAAGCAAGGGGATTTTGGGAAATAAAGTGTGCACGAGGAAAGCGATAGATGGAAGGAAGAACAGGACGCGCACATGCAGAAGAAGACCTAACGATAGTAGGTTTAGGGTTTTGGTAATGTATTGTAATGACTAAGGAGCTAGAAGCATATAGATATAGATAGTGAGGTATCATAGAGGGTTGTTGTTGCAATATGTATGAGTTGATGTGATATGTAATATTTTGTTGTATGATCTATTTTGTATGATTTGTTGAGCTAGAGAAGACAAAGGAGGGAAGATCTTGAGGGTTAGATCGCAGGCTGAGGAGCCTAGTGCGATCTAGTTCGCCTCATATAGATCTTACCCCACTGAGGAGAGTTGTAAGCACATGATGTTGTAGTGACAAAATGACTATAATAAAAGAGCTGAGAGCCAAATCTTTGTGGACGTAGCCCAGGAGGGGGTGAACCACGGTAACATTTGTGTTGTGTGTTGAATGCATGCATATCTTTATTGTCTTTAGTAATTATTTTTATTCTTAATGAATGAGTTATTATATTTCCTGATTATTTGCAAGTGATAGTATAATGCATATACAAGCTATAATAATGGTTCAATACACAGTTCTCTTATCTCACACTCAATCCTAGGATGTAAACAACTAAGTCTTACAACCATCCATTAAATTTATCTTGGGTGAGACTGCATAGCGCATTTTTTGTGTTGTGTTTCCTTTTGGCTTACTAGGAGGGATGATAGTTTTATAGGCTTTGTTGGAAACCCGAACAAACATGAACTCTGGGTCAATAAAATCAGACAGAATAGAAGAATAATAACCAACAACCTTCCTCGTTGTTCTATCTGTCAACATGCTTTGTATATACATAAGTGAACAAAAATGGATATGCATGTCTAATGGCATCCTCCATTTCCCACGTAGCCTCATCTGGGCCAAAGTGTTTCCACTGCACCTTGACCTATGCAATGGTTCAATTCCTGAGTGGGGTTTCCTTCCTATCTAGTATGCATTGAGGTTTTGGTAGGAATTCTCCCTGTGGTTCCACCTGGATCACAGACCAGTTGATTATATGATTAGAATCATGTACATATTTCTTCAATAATGAAACATGGAAAACATTATGTGCCTTTACTGTGGGAGGGAGTGCTAGCCTATAGGCTACATGTCCCACTCTATCTANAGATCAAAGTAAAGAAAGTCAACATTGGGACAGTGGAGCATCCCAATATGGCCAACATTGGAGATTACTTGGATGAACAAATGGTAGAAAGCATAACAAAGTTATTGCGTGAGTACAACGAATTGTTTCCCACAACAATTATAGAGATGAAAGGTATAGCTGGAGAGTTAGGAGAAATGAAGATACCACTCCTGAAGCGAGATCGATCAGACAACGACCTTACATATTAAACCTAATATATAAACAAAAAGTCAAAGTTGAGATCGAAAGGATGCTCAAAGTCGGCATCATAGAACTGGTCAAAGAATCAAAAGGGATAAGCCCGATGGTAGTACAAGATAAGAAACAAGGAGGGATCAAGATATGCATTGACTTGAGGAATTTGAACGATGCATGCCTACATGACCCATTTCCTACACCTTTCATGGACAAAGTGTTAGAAAATGTAGGTGGACATGAAGCCTACTCATTCACTGATGGATTATCGGGCTACCATTAGATCGAGATAGCACAAGAAGACATATACAAGACCACATTTTTGACAGAATGGGGATCTTATCAGTACACAGTCAAGCCATTTGGACTAAATAATGTACCAGCAATATTTTTCAGAGTAGTCATTGTTGCGTTTAAGGAATGCATCCACCAGTTTCTTAAAGTATACTTGGATGATTGGACAGTCTACAGTTTTTTGAAAGAACATGTAGAAGTCGTTGTCAGTGTCAAATATCACTAAACATAAAGAAATGCACATTTGGAACACCATTTGGGATACTATTGGGCCATATAGTATGCAAACAAGGTTTACTCATAGATCCTGCAAAGATTGCAATAATTGTTAACTTACCACCACCAAAAATAGTCTGTTGGCTAAGAGTGGCATTGGGACACACATGATACTACAGGAAGTTTATCAAAGGGTATGCACAGATTAGTATACCAATGGAAAAGTTATTAATAAAGGATACAAAGTTTCAGTGGAACGATGAGTGTCAACATGGTATGAATACCCTAAAGGAAAAGATGGTCACCATGCTGATCTTAGTATTTCCAGACTGGGAGAAGACATTCCACGTGCATGTAGATGCATCAGCCATAACACTTAGAGCTATCTTGGCATAGCCAGGAGCGGTAGACTTGGATCACCCGATAGCATTTGCGAGAAGAAAGTTATCGGACTCATAACAGAACTATAACACGACAGAAAGAGAAGGCCCTACTATGGTCTATGCATTGCAAAAGTTCATACATTACTTATTGGAGAAACACTTTAAGATGTTTACAGATCACTCAGCCCTAAAATACCTAGTAAACAAGCTAGTGTTGGGGGGGGGAATCTGTCGATGGTTACTTCTATTCCAATAATTTGAATTTGAGGTAATCATCAAACCAGGAAAATTGAACGCAGAATCTGACCACCTATCAAGGGTCACAAATGGAGAAGAACCTATGAATTTAGAAGACAAATTTATGGATGCATAGTTATTCTCATTCTATATTTTTGATGAATACTTTGCAGATATCATTCAGTACTTGAGCACAGGTACTGTGCCGCAAGAGTATAACACAATGCAGAAGAAAAACCTGGTAGTCTACGCTGTCGACTATCAATTGATTGCAGGACACCTATACAAAATGGGCGCAGATAGCATCTTCCGAAGGTACATGTTAGAGCACGAAAGACCAAGAGTCTTAACAGAATCCCATGAGGGGATATTAGGAGGACATTACGCAAGAAAAACTACCATGCAGAAGGTATTGCGCTCAGGACTATGGTGGTGAATGATTCACAGAGACTCAAAGGAGTACTGTGAAAGATGTGATGTCTGCCAAAGGGTAGGTAAACCCAACAGAAGGGACGAGATGCCATTATGACCACAAGTAACATTACAAGCATTTGATAAGTGGGCAATAGACTTTGTGGGACCAATCATCCCACTAGCAAGAAGAACGGGAGCAAGGTACATTATTACCGTGACAGAGTACCTAACAAGATGGGCGGAAGCCGCACCAGTGAAAGATTGCAACGCAGAAACAACAAAACACTTCTTATTTGAACAAATAATAACTTGATTTGGATGCCCAAGAGTTTTTATGAGTGACCAAGGCACGCACTTCATAAACAACACAATCAACGTTACGACTGAAGAATTTGAAGTCCATCATCAAAAGAGCACACCATATCACCCACAAGAAAATGGCACGGTGGAAGCATTTAAAACAATTATGGAGAACGCACTGACACAGATCTGTAATGTCAACGGGGATGACTGGGACCTCAAAGTACCAACAATATTATGGGCTTACAGGACTACATGCACAAATTTGACAAGGCACATGCCATTTAAACTGGTCTATGGACAAGAAGCAGTGGTGCCATTAGAATATTTGGTACCCAGCTTGCGCGTAGCAGCAAATACAGAAATGACAGAACGAGGTGTAGTAAAAGAACGAATAAATCAGTTAATGACCATGGAGGAAGACCGGATCTTAGTAGGATTCCACCAACAATTTCAGAAAGCAAGGGACAAATCTTGGCATGATAGACACATAAAGAAGAAAACGTTAAAGGAAGGTGAATTAGTATAAATGTATGACAACAAATCATTTCAGCACCCATGCAAGCCCAGGATACATTGGTTAGGATTGTACAAAGTAAAATATGTCACATATGGAGAATTTGTATAGTTGAAAGACTTATTTGGCACAGAACTCAGAGGGATGATCGATGTGAGCTGGCTGAAGCTGTTCAAGGACAGTTGACCACCCACCGTGCAGTAAAAAAAAAAAAACTGTAGATAGTACCAACTGAGGTGTAGTGCACCAAAGGAAGAAAAGGCATGCACACTTAGGAACACAAATTCAGTGAGGAGAAGGAAAACAACCACGTACAAAGAGAAATAAGTGGGAAAAGGAAAGACAACAAAAGAAGTACGAAAAGACAACATTAGGAAGAATTAAAGGAAGGAAAGGACCGATGGGATGCCACAGTAATCGTGCCAATAGGAGGTGGCAAGCCAAAGTAATGGCAAGTACGAAACCACTGGAGGTGCATTGAACCCATAATTAAGTAAGCGTATTTGACAAGTTTCATGCATTGCCCATACAGCACACGGATGCGGGAGCACAGAGTCCAATTGCGAAAAGAGAACCGACACAAAGCGATAGAGGTTAAAAAGAACAGATTCAAGTTCATAGAGGTCACAGAGACCAGTCAAACCCAGTAAATGTTTGAAATTCACCACCATGGAACCACCAAAGAAAGTAGAAGTGAACCAGAGTGCCAGAAAAACCAGAGTTTAGATCAGGTCATGAGTACATGTGAAAGAAAGTGAACAGCAACCACCAGAGATCGTCAATGTCAACAAAATCCCATGTCCAAACACAACACCGGTGAACCCCACACTTATAGTAGAATACAACCATCAGCCAACACCAAAGGGAACAAGTATAGATATACCGAAAGAAGTACAGGAGCTACAGAACCAGGACGCAGACACCCTCAAGGAGGTGTGACCAGAGAAGGTTGAAACAACTTTGAAAGTCAATGGAATGGCGCAAAATATGGCTACAACAGTTGAGCCTGATGAGTCTCAAATGACCATATCAGACCACCCACCATAAGGAATGGTCGAAGATGTCACAGGTTGGCCATAATGGTATTTTGAAGCACAATCGGAAGTCGCTAGAACCTCGAGCCAGCCACCACCACCTTCGAAGAAAGACAATCTGCAGGTACCCAGGTCACCTTGCAAGAAACCTCTTGCAACAATCATTACATCGCGAATACCAGATGGGGTACAAGTAGGATGAGACCTATTGGGTCATATAGGAAAGCTCAAATACTCAAACCATGATGTAGAAGACGCAGACAAGTTTCCAGAACTTGCAAAGAGAGTGTACATGGAGACAGTGGGCACAAATTCGGTTGGGGAATAAATTGATCAGCCACTCCAATGGGCAATGGGGTTGGAGAAGACAGGAATTTTAGGTCTGGTGGATCTACCACATTTTGGTCGTGGGAAGTATGCAATCATTTGCGTCAAACAGTTTTTAGCAGTCACACATGGTGGAGACGTCTGGTTGGACAAGCTCGTCTCGATAAACGTAGATATTATTGCTAACATAACAAGATTGCAATCCCAGGGCATGGATCCCGCACAGTTTCTGGATGAAAAATCCAAGGAGAAGGTGTTAGAAGAAGATATGAAGAATAAGTATGCCACCGACATGGGGACAAGAGGAATCATTATCAAGAGGATCAACGATGCCACAACACAATTGGGCATGAAAATATTAGCCTGTAAGCGGCTAGGAAAATGTCGCAGGGAGGAATTTCCAACTAGGGTTGCCGCTGTTGTAGCCCAATGCGCCGAGGGAACCATAGTGAGCTGGGAACCGTACCTCTTGAACTTATTCCTAGATGACTGCAAGGACACACATGATCTAGGAACATAGTTTCACTATTCATGGCTAATCATGCTAATAGCCTTTATGGGATGGAGAGAGCCAAGGTATGTAACTTTTTGTAATAGACCCAAGCCGAACCAGGGAGCCAGATACTTACTGCTAAAATCCACGTTAGATCCTAGGCACAAAAGGATGAGAGGGTCCATATTTGAAGGATACCTACGCAATCTACAGGAATCCATCTCCAACATGTGGAGGATCACACCACAGGTTATTTCACGGTATATATACATCGCCAACTTTAAGGCCACACGACATACAATGTGGATACCAGCGAGGAAGGATCCTGATAAACAGTGACTATAGATGCACAATTGTATCATTGAGGGTGACATCGACATGGTCATCAGCGAATGGGACAACGAGTGGAAGATTCCAGTCCTCACCCAGGACTTGTAGGACAGAACAACATAAGAAGAGGCAAGGCAGGGAGAAACACCACCAAAGGAATTCCAAGTGCCCAAGAAATGAAGAATCGGCTAGGAAAAAACAACACAGACAAATGAAGGACCAGCGAAGACAGGGACCCAGACTTAAGGGGAAGAAGGAGAATACACAGTCGGCCAAAGAACAATAGAAATAGGCTAAGGCAGTGCAAGGGACTGCACCAATTCCCAACTCACAGGATCCAGGTGGGAATAAGAGGACAGTCACGTAGACAAGAGGCGTGTGCAAGAAAATGAAGGAACAAAGAACACCGCCCGAATATACAATCACAGACAATGATGGAGAAATGATAGCCCAAATGGTCAAGGATTTTCTATCTGAATATTTTGACCATGCTACGCATCACAGGGACAGGATTCAAGAGGAGTTAGTAGACATACAACAGTTCCTCAAGAAAATTGGGTAAGTGCAGACAACAAGCAGCAGGGGAATCGAACCATCAACACTGCAGACAGAAGAAAGAGTGTAAGAAGAAGAACAAGATCCAATCCATCCAATACTGCAGCCGAATGCAATGTTCCACATCACACCCAGTATTTTGTGTATTGACAAGATCATGGGGCAGACACCCTTAAAGGATTTAAGCCAAATCCAACTAGTGTTGGCATGGATTCCATCCAGGGCACTACACAAGATGCAGGTTAGTGTAAACCATGAGGTATAGTCTCAAGCACGCAAATACTTTTCTGGGTTACAGCATGCAATAGAGAAGCAGGACACGTTGGCAATATTATGCGAATAGGATAAGTTCAAAACCCAAGAATAAAGGGAGCGCAGGAACGGATTAGAGTAGAAAGTCGCAGGAACATATGAGAGGATTGCAAAGACCGCATAGGTGGATGAAATCACAGCAGAAGAGAAGATTGTTCGGATTACGTAGGCAGTTGATCAATACCAAAGGGAGATCGAGAATCTCCGAGAGCAGATCACACCCACTACTCCACCATCAATAAGGGAGAAAAGGAAGTAGGAAGCAATAGAAGAACTGCAGGAGATAGAGTGACAGGTTAGCATAGAAGCTAACATTTTTGATAATAGAGTGCGGCTTTGGACAAAGCTAGAGGATGATCAGAAATTCTAGAAGTGGGACAAGGAGGAAGAAAGGATAAGAGAAGCTATCCAGGACCTCAAGCAGAGGCAAAAGACAATGTCAATCACGGAGCGCCTCAAAGGGGCACAAGACATGAAGAAATTGCATGAAAAACTGACCATTGTGCAGATAGAGAAGAAGGAGCATCAAGCTCAAATGGAACCTTTCCAATAGGGGGTAGCATAAGTCCTGGTATAGGTAGAGGAAGCCAAGACACAGATAGCACAGATCTAGGCAGAGTGCACAAAACTGATCAGGGATGAAATTGTAGTCTAGATAGTGGACATCCTCAAGGGGAAGATTGTGTAGGTGCAGACACAGGCAACCAAGCTCAAAGAGAAGTTCCAGGCTGTCACCAAGGAGATCAAATAATTGTGTTAGGTGGCTTGGGACGAGCCACATGTTAGTGTTGGGGGCCTGTTGGAAGTAGGCCAAAGAGGGAAAAGCAAGGGGATTTTGGGAAATAAAGTGTGCACGAGGAAAGCGATAGATGGAAGGAAGAACAGGACGCGCACATGCAGAAGAAGACCTAACGATAGTAGGTTTAGGGTTTTGGTAATGTATTGTAATGACTAAGGAGCTAGAAGCATATAGATATAGATAGTGAGGTATCATAGAGGGTTGTTGTTGCAATATGTATGAGTTGATGTGATATGTAATATTTTGTTGTATGATCTATTTTGTATGATTTGTTGAGCTAGAGAAGACAAAGGAGGGAAGATCTTGAGGGTTAGATCGCAGGCTGAGGAGCCTAGTGCGATCTAGTTCGCCTCATATAGATCTTACCCCACTGAGGAGAGTTGTAAGCACATGATGTTGTAGTGACAAAATGACTATAATAAAAGAGCTGAGAGCCAAATCTTTGTGGACGTAGCCCAGGAGGGGGTGAACCACGGTAACATTTGTGTTGTGTGTTGAATGCATGCATATCTTTATTGTCTTTAGTAATTATTTTTATTCTTAATGAATGAGTTATTATATTTCCTGATTATTTGCAAGTGATAGTATAATGCATATACAAGCTATAATAATGGTTCAATACACAGTTCTCTTATCTCACACTCAATCCTAGGATGTAAACAACTAAGTCTTACAACCATCCATTAAATTTATCTTGGGTGAGACTGCATAGCGCATTTTTTGTGTTGTGTTTCCTTTTGGCTTACTAGGAGGGATGATAGTTTTATAGGCTTTGTTGGAAACCCGAACAAACATGAACTCTGGGTCAATAAAATCAGACAGAATAGAAGAATAATAACCAACAACCTTCCTCGTTGTTCTATCTGTCAACATGCTTTGTATATACATAAGTGAACAAAAATGGATATGCATGTCTAATGGCATCCTCCATTTCCCACGTAGCCTCATCTGGGCCAAAGTGTTTCCACTGCACCTTGACCTATGCAATGGTTCAATTCCTGAGTGGGGTTTCCTTCCTATCTAGTATGCATTGAGGTTTTGGTAGGAATTCTCCCTGTGGTTCCACCTGGATCACAGACCAGTTGATTATATGATTAGAATCATGTACATATTTCTTCAATAATGAAACATGGAAAACATTATGTGCCTTTACTGTGGGAGGGAGTGCTAGCCTATAGGCTACATGTCCCACTCTATCTANGTTTATTTCTTACTGCTCATTATTGGATAATAATTCTACATTGATATAACATTTGAAGAAAAAGGATTATAATTATGCTATTACTGATTCACCCCCCCCTCTCAGTAATCCAACAGTTTCTACCACACTCTGCTCGTCCAGATTTTTCTAACCACACTCTCCATGCTCAAACCCGAGCTTAGAACCGACGGGTACACCTTTCTGATGTTCTTCGTGCATTCATTGGTTGAGGGCCACGTGGCGCCCACATGGATCCACCTCACATGTGTTATTTCCAAGTTCCTTCCTCCACAGTGGAAGACCATCCACCATTGGATCCCATGGATGGACTTTCTCTCTTCCTCCTATATCAGCTATGGAGGAATTCAACACTTCGACGCTTCACGCTTCTTTACTATATCTGCACGAGACCACTGGGAGTTCTGAACTTACAATGTCTCGTAAGATCACCACGTGGCTCCAACCTGTGGGTCGTTTGGTCTCTCTATCATACTACATCCCAAACCCTCCAGAGTCTTGAAGTCCCGGACTCCCGGATGTAAGTCTTAAACCTGTGAAGTAAAGCAATGCATACAGATTCTTAAGCAAAATAAAAATTAATCAATGGCTCATACACATAGTACACAGAGATTTACAATGGAAACCCTTAACCGAGAGAAAACCAATTGTTTATTGTATTAATTTCACCATTCACCATACAATATATACAATGTTTTAGGTATTTCGTAGCTACTAAA
Source organism: Picea glauca (assembly GCA_000966675.3). Classification (NCBI taxonomy): domain Eukaryota; kingdom Viridiplantae; phylum Streptophyta; class Pinopsida; order Pinales; family Pinaceae; genus Picea; species Picea glauca. The sequence goes on along the minus strand of JZKD02S0941228.1, from coordinate 10,654 downwards.
ACCCTAATCCCTTAATCCTAGATTAATTTAGAAAACCGTTAAAAATAGAAAAATTCACTAAAATAGCAAAAACTGCCCCAAAAGATTTTTGGGGGCACTGCGTGTAATCAGGGGGGGCATCCCTGGTCCCCCCTGGGACCCCCCTAGGAAGCGCCTGACGCACATGACACATACATCGAAGGAAGTTGGGATTGACATACGCAATTGTTGAATCTGACGCACCCACACACACACATGCAAAGAATATAAGACATACCACATTCTCCCACTTGTTGTTTTCTTTGCATACAAGGGTCCACAGGATTATATAGTCAACAATCCAAGGCATCAATGCCCATTTTTTCTCTACACCAAGAGAAATTTTCTGTGCTCACATACTTTGTCAATGAATCTGCAACGTTCTTCAAAGTGTCAACCTTTTCCAGCAACACCTTATTTTCTTCAACCATGTCTCTCACAAAGTGATACTAAAGATTAATATGCTTTGTCTTCGAATGATAAGTTGGGTTCTTTTCTAGGAAGATGACACTTTGACTATCATAATCTAATCTCACTGCTTGTTGTACCAACCCAATACCTAAATAGAATCTCTGTAACCATATTGCTTCCTTGCTTGCATGAGTGGTTGCCATGTATTCAACTTCTGTTGTTGAGAGTGCCAATACAACCTGTATTTTTCTCATCCAATTGATTTCTCCTTCAAATAGGTTAAACACATACCCACTTGTAGATCTTCTGTGATCCATATCTTCAGCCCAGTCTGCATCAACAAAGCCGTGTATTTCCACCACTGTGTCCAATCATGGTCTTCCTTGGTAGCACAATCCATAATTGGTAGTTCCACGCAAATACTTGAAGACCCTCTTTACTAATGTCCAATGCTCCTTCCCTGGTTTTGACATATACTTTCTCAAAACTCCCATTGCATGTGCAATTTCCAATCTAGTACAAACCATTGCATACATCAAACCACCAACTGCACTGGCATACAGAACATGGGACATGTCCTCTTCTTCTTCATGTGTCTTGGGACACTGATCTACAGATAAATTTACACCTATAGGAACTTGATCGGTTTACTTCCATGCATATTAAACCTCTGCAATATTGTCTCACCATATTTTCTCTGATTCAACCAGAGTTTCATGTTTGCACAATCTCTTTTAATCTCCATTCCCAGAATGAAGTTAGCAGCACCGAGATCCTTCATGTCAAATTTGGAGGATAGNATGGTTCAAATTTATTGGTATAAGTTTACATTGGTATATCTCACAGTGATAGTGTGACAGTGGTTCCATCATTCTACTTCTACTTCAGGGTGGCAAGACGGGGCAAGGACATGTTATTGTAGCCACCTTCCAGTTGTATCCGGAGAACATAAGGGGTTGTAGCCTCCTTCGGGTTGTAGCCAGAGAATTGGGGAGTTGGAGCTTCCCTCATGTTGTATCCTGAGAAACTAGGGTGTTGGAGCCTGCTTCCAGTTGCAGCTGGAAAACAAAGGAAGTTGGTGATTCCAATGAATGTAATTCTTCAAGACATATAAGAAAAAACATTCTGTGGTTTTCTCTCGATTTGGGTTTCAACATAAAACACTGGTGTATTGTGTATGTGTGTGATTGTTTATTTCTTACTGCTCATTATTGGATAATAATTATACATTGATATAACATTTGAAGAAAAAGGATTATAATTATGCTATTACTGATTCACCCCCCCTCCTCAGTAATCCAACAGTTTCTACCACACTCTGCTCGTCCATATTTTTCTAACCACAGTCTCCATGCTCAAACCCGAGCTTAGAACCGATGGGTACACCATTCTGATGTTCTTCGTGCGTTCATTGGTTGAGGGCCACGTGGCGCCCACATGGATCCACCTCACATGTGTTATTTCCAAGTTCCTTCCTCCACGGTGGAAGACCATCCACCATTGGATCCCATGGATGGACTTTCTCTCTTCCTCCTATATCAGCTATGGAGGAATTCAACACTTCGACACTCCGGCGCTTCACGCTTCTTTACTATATCTGCACGAGACCACTGGGAGTTCTGAACTTACAATGTCCCGTAAGATCACCACGTGGCTCCAACCTGTGGGTCGTTTGGTCTCTCTATCATACTACATCCCATACCCTCCAGAGTCTTGAAGTCCCGGACTCCCGGATGTAAGTCTTAAACCTGTGAAGTAAAGCAATGCATACATATTCTTAAGCAAAATAAAAATTAATCAATGGCTCATACACATAGTACACAGAGATTTACAATGGAAACCCTTAACCGAGAGAAAACCAATTGTTTATTGTATTAATTTCACCATTCACCATACAATATATACAATGTTTTAGGTATTTCGTAGCTACTAAAACCCTAATCCCTTAATCCTAGATTAATTTAGAAAACCGTTAAAAATAGAAAAATTCACTAAAATAGCAAAAACTGCCCCAAAAGATTTTTGGGGGCACTGCGTGTAATCAGGGGGGGCATCCCTGGTCCCCCCTGGGACCCCCCTAGGAAGCGCCTGACGCACATGACACATACATCGAAGGAAGTTGGGATTGACATACGCAATTGTTGAATCTGACGCACCCACACACACACATGCAAAGAATATAAGACATACCACATTCTCCCACTTGTTGTTTTCTTTGCATACAAGGGTCCACAGGATTATATAGTCAACAATCCAAGGCATCAATGCCCATTTTTTCTCTACACCAAGAGAAATTTTCTGTGCTCACATACTTTGTCAATGAATCTGCAACGTTCTTCAAAGTGTCAACCTTTTCCAGCAACACCTTATTTTCTTCAACCATGTCTCTCACAAAGTGATACTAAAGATTAATATGCTTTGTCTTCGAATGATAAGTTGGGTTCTTTTCTAGGAAGATGACACTTTGACTATCATAATCTAATCTCACTGCTTGTTGTACCAACCCAATACCTAAATAGAATCTCTGTAACCATATTGCTTCCTTGCTTGCATGAGTGGTTGCCATGTATTCAACTTCTGTTGTTGAGAGTGCCAATACAACCTGTATTTTTCTCATCCAATTGATTTCTCCTTCAAATAGGTTAAACACATACCCACTTGTAGATCTTCTGTGATCCATATCTTCAGCCCAGTCTGCATCAACAAAGCCGTGTATTTCCACCACTGTGTCCAATCATGGTCTTCCTTGGTAGCACAATCCATAATTGGTAGTTCCACGCAAATACTTGAAGACCCTCTTTACTAATGTCCAATGCTCCTTCCCTGGTTTTGACATATACTTTCTCAAAACTCCCATTGCATGTGCAATTTCCAATCTAGTACAAACCATTGCATACATCAAACCACCAACTGCACTGGCATACAGAACATGGGACATGTCCTCTTCTTCTTCATGTGTCTTGGGACACTGATCTACAGATAAATTTACACCTATAGGAACTTGATCGGTTTACTTCCATGCATATTAAACCTCTGCAATATTGTCTCACCATATTTTCTCTGATTCAACCAGAGTTTCATGTTTGCACAATCTCTTTTAATCTCCATTCCCAGAATGAAGTTAGCAGCACCGAGATCCTTCATGTCAAATTTGGAGGATAG
>JZKD02S0941206.1:0-13818 GCA_000966675.3 Picea glauca | reverse complement strand
AAAATTAAGTTTGCAATCACTTCTAATTATGTTGATGAAGTAGAGCTTGATATAGTGCCACTGGACATATGTGTTGAATTGTCCTGGGAAGCCATATCTTTATGATAGAAAAGCAATATTCTACAGGGAGGAAAATAAATATTGCTTCAAGAAAGATGGGAAAGAGTACATTGTTCATGCTCATCGGATAAAAACTGACAGATCTTTTGCAACTACAGGAAAATTAAAAAGAATGGTAAATGCAAGAATTTTTTTAACACTTATGTCTGTAACAAATCAGGAAGTTAGTGATGCTAAACATGTGATGGTTCAGTATGTTTCTAACAATCATGAAGTGTCACAAGAAGTATAGCATGAGGTTCAACTGCATACTTTGGTTATTGTTATTGTTTAGAAAAGGAAGCATGTTTTTTAATTCTCATTCACATATTTAGTATTGTTGTTTAGTTTCATGTTATTCAGTGGTGTATGGCTGCTAAATGTGAGAAAGAATGTAGATGATTGTGCAATAAATGGGATGATTACTTTGATAAACAATGCTATCTCAGTTTTTATGTTTGTTGTGATTAGTCAGGTGATCATTGTCCCAACAAAAATGATGGATGATATAGGACAAGTGGGGAGGCAATACCCTCACTTCTTACCTGAGTAAAACTAGACTTTTGGTGGTCCAAAAGCTTCCAAGTGGGGAGGAATGATCTAGGAGGCTCCCCAGGTCCAGAAAATGCTCAAAAATGAAAGTTCTCAGAATTGAATGAAACCAATTCCATAGCAACCGGCTCGTCACACTGATTCAGTCCATATATTTACTTTCTCAAATGGACGCTCTATGTGAGAGTTATCACACTATGACCATTTTCTCAAACATGTCAAAAGTCAACAAGTCAACAAACAAACAAAAAAGTCAATGTTGACATCATCATGTTGATGTAGCATTGAGACATGTGGTGGCACAACAACAGTTGACTGGGCACAGGGAAAATCCACTCAGAAGTTGACAAGTGGCATTTAGGCAGGCAAATGAAGAGGTGCCACGTGGCCCAGACGTGGGTTGCCACGTGGCACCCTATCACTGGATGGCAGTTTAAAATTTTGTTGGGGTTCATGGGATTCGAACCCATGACCTTTTGTTGAGCGCAAGTCTTGGGAGAGGACCTTTACCAACGCGCCATGCTTTGGTGTTTGTTACTACCACCCACTTCAAACTATATAAATTGCATGTATTGTGTATAGTGGCGGAAAGGGGGTTGGGGCTAAGCCCCAGCCCGAGGTTTCTATTTGTTGCACATAACCAAGGGCCTAGGCACCTTTCCTTAACCTCCATACCAATCCAATAAAGGGGGTGCGTATATTTCACCCTCCACCATATGCTACAGCAGTTGGAACCATAGGTTAGGTGTGCACCCTAAGGGCGCGGTCTCATGCTTTTGCACCACATGACCTTTTTTTGTGGGAAAGGGACCAGCATGCAGTCCTTTGGGTTGGATCTTAGACACCTTATTATCATGTTACCCTATATTTTCATGCGCGCCCAGCCCCCTTGGGCTAATTTTGATTTTTTATACACAGGTGAGTGTTTTTCCCTATAGTTTGGCCCAAATTGGGCATTTTTTAGGATATTTTGGCCATTTTAAGGGGGATTTCATCCCAAAAAGAGGCCAAATTCTTTGGGAAGTTGGGCTTCCTCATCTGATCCTAAAAACTATATAAACCAAGTTTATTGAGCTTGATAGGGTACTTTTTTTTATGCAAGGATTTTGAGGAGCAACTTGTGTAATTTGCCCATTTCTCATGTTTTGAGAGGCATTGAGTCATGTTTTGAGAGGAGGTTGTTGAGGCATGTATGTATCTGAACAAGGAGGTCTTGTACAACATATCATAAGCCTTTTGTAACAGCAAAGAGCCATTGTAAAGATAACTTGAGCATTTGAAGAGCAATAAAGAGGTCCTCCACTTGGAAGCAGGCCCAGAGACGTAGCCAAAGATTGGTGAACTCCGTTAACAAGTTCTTGTGTCTACTTCTCTTTCTTGTTTTGATGGTATATTATCTTATTTGCAGGAGGGTTTATGATGACTGACCTCTTTAATCATTTATGAGCATCAAGTAAATGTCATAATTGTTATTCCGCAACAATTCGTAGAATTTATGTATTTTGCATTCTTATCGATCCGATGCATAAAGTACATAAACTTAACTTGCAATTTTGTCAGTAAAACCTCTCATTTTTGGATCAAACGGCCCACCCAAGCAATAAATTCACACACGGTTCTTCAGGCGGAGGAGGAGGTAAGAACCCTCCCTCCAGCAAAATTGAAATTTCTCACAAACTTTCCACCGGAAAAAAACGGAAAACAATAGTGCAAGAATAGGAGGGACCGAGGGGAGAAATTGATATCCACGATATCTCCCTCGAAGATATGGAACTAGAAATTAAAATTGACAGAATGTTCCCCGACGACGACCAACTAGAGAGCACTACTCTGCATAATCCTAAGATGTAAATAATTGGGACCGATACGTTGGAAGAAGAAGAGTCTTTTGCATTTCAAAGCATTGTTTTTTAAAGTGAATCTAGAAAATTGGTTATTGAAAAGAGAGATGTAAAGAATAAGAAAGGGAAATCTCGTTTAGAGATGAACCTACATAACATGGTTCCTTCCTAGATCTCCCAGATACACCGAGCAACCAGAGATGCTCTAGACAACTCCATTAGCGGCCTTGAAGCGGAGAATGTCATGTTAAAGGAGTGAATCAAATAATTGGAGGGAGTTCTAATGCCTCTTCCACTGTTTGCTACTCCTTTGGCAATGCTCGGTCCCACCGCACCTGCGGAAAAGTTAAAAGGATCAGCAAGCCTTCTCACATCAGCCCAAGGTTATGTTGAAAAGAATATAAAGAGAAGAATGGAATTAATAACAGAATCTTGGGAGATGTCAAAGAGTATGGTCTCTTTTGGAACAAGAGTGCATGCTTTTCATGAGTATCTGCAAGAAGATCTCAAGAACGAGCAAGGTTTCTACCTAGATGCAATTGTACCATATGGTGATAAAGTTACTGGTATGATGGAATTCGGAAGAAGAAAGGAGGATCTCCTCGGATCGAGTAGGCCAACTAAACGCATGTTGGAAAGAAAAGGTAAAAAACCTAAATGGTATCGTTCAAGCATGTAGCCAGGCCATATCTAGAAGAGACAAACTATTCAAGAAGCTAACTGAGATAGATCTAGCTGGCAGTACCAATGAATTCCAAGACCCAAAATTGATATTCAACTCATTTTTTTTAACCAATCAAGCATTTGATGATCAAGTTCAGATCTGTAAAAGAGTGTCATTTGAAAAATTCTATCGCATTCTTAAATATGGTGAAGTTGACGTGAAAAACTAGCTAGTCGGTTATTCAATTAAAAACCAAGATATTCAAGAAGCATTGCAAAACCTCTCTATTGATATAAGGGACTTGTAAAGTGAATTCTTCCATATAAAAATCTGGCATGAAATCAGTGTGGCGCCCATGAGGAGCTACATCGAAGAATGGTTCAAAAAGGTTGTCGACAAGATTACTAATGAAGGGAAAAGGATGCTTCACACAGTTCCCATAACCACTAAGGAAAGCCATAAATGGACATCGGTGAGCAAATGACAAGGCATAGGACACCATCATAGTAAGTTGATACCGATCACATTCTTTTGTCTTTGTCGATGTCTTCATCCAATTACTGTATCTCTTTAAATACAAAGCTTTAACCAAGGACTAACAATTTTCTATTTCTTCTTGCCAGGTCTTGTTGTTTTCCATCGTCAAATTTCTTCTTTCTACAAGATTGATTCTTGTAGATCTTTTCTTTGTAGTCCGCGAAAGCCCCAATCCCAGTCATTATAGCAAACACATTTATATTTCATAGAATATGTACTGTACTATATATATTTTTACAAATTCCAAGACACCTATTTTGGGAAATATTCTCAAATGTATTTTATAACCCAGTTTATCTAAATATAAAATATTTGAGGTTGTTCTATGGTGATATTCAACGTTTGGTGTTGTTTTTTGAATTTTGTAATTTTTTTTTTTAAATTAACTCATTTCCCTGTACATGTTGGGGTCATGTTCCTGTTTAATATTGTGCATATATTGCAGCTTCCTATATTTCAGTATATGCTTCCATATACAAAATATTAAGTCATATATTTTTTGCCTATTGCTTATGGGTTTGAGAAAAATTTGCGAGCTGAAAACACCCTTCAAATTGGAACATGGTTTACATTTGGACGACAAAAAATCTATTAAGATACATTAATATGAATACATTTTAAATAAATATAAACAAAATCTCTTTAAACTTGAACCTGACTTTCTCGAGCTCTTGGATTGGTCGCGGGTTCCCGGATTAGAGGACTGCCAAATCCTCATCTCCATCTATATCGTCACATCATGAGCCCGATCGACTGCCATCCCTTTCAACACTTAGCCAATTATATCACCACGGTGTCCCGACTTAGCGTTATCGAATTTTTATGCCCTGTGTTTGTGATATACATCTTGCACCCAACACTTCTGTCATATACATTTTGCACCCAACACTTTCGTGATTTACAATTCGACCCCAGACTTTTAATATTGTGCATATATTGCAGCTTCCTATATTTCATAATATGCTTCCATATAAAAAAATGTTAAGTCATATCTTTTTTTTTCTATTGCTTATGGGTTTGAGAAAAATTTGCAAGCCGAAAACACCCTTCAAATTGGAACATGGTTTACATTTGGATGACAAATAATTTATTAAGATACATTAATATGAATACATTTTAAATAAATATAAACAAAATCTCTTTAAACTTGAACTTGACTTTCTCGAACTCCTAGATTGGTCGCAGGTTCCCAGGTTAGTGGACTTCCAGATCCTCATCTCCATCTATATCATCACATCATGAGCTCAACCGACCGTCGTCCCTTTCAACACTTAGCCAATTATCTCACCACGGGGTCCCAACTTAGCGCTATCGAATTCTTATGCCCCATGTCCTGTGATATACATCTTCCACCCAACACTTTCGTGATATACATTTTTCACCCAACACTTCCGTGATTTACAATTCAACCTCGGACTCCTGGAACTCGCAAGCTTCACTATACCCGGGTTCACAAAATTTTCAAACCATTTATCGGTCTCTTCAATCCCTACCACATTCCCTCCCTTTTCAATGCACATTCATTATGATTTTACTAGCGACAACTTAGCACACAAGTTCACTTATTGGCATTAATAAGCAAAAAACAAATTCAACCGTGATTTACCAGAGTCTGACCGACCACTGTTGCTTTTCATACCTAGCCAATTCTATGGCCTCCGGTTCTCAGGTTGGCACAACGAAATCTTATTCCCCGTGTTCTATGATATACATCTTGCACCCAAAAATTTCATGATCTACAATTCCACACTTAGCTAACTTTATGGCTGATGGTCCCCAGGTTGGCGCTATTATAAATCTTGCACCCAAAATTCTCGCCATCTACAACTCCATGATATACATCTTGCACTGAAACTTCCCTGCTCTACAATTCCTCCAGCTCTCAAGCTTCAATCTACCCGGGTTCACAAATGTTTCAAAGAATTTATCGCTCCCTTTCATCCCCACTACCTTCTCGCCCTTCCCAATGCACATTGATTATGTTTTTACTAGTTACAACTCAACACACATGTTCAAAAAAATTGGCATTAATAAGAGAAAACCTCAAGGACATATCCGATTAATACGCATTAAACCGTGATTTACGGGAACCTGGCCGACCACCCTTCCTTTCCATACTTAGCCAATTTTATGGCCCCGGGTTCCCGGCTTGGCATTATCAAACTCTCATTCCACGTGTTTCGTGATATACATCTTGCACCCAAAACTTCCCTGCTCTATAATTCAACCTTGCACTTGAACTCGCAAGCTTCACTCTACACAGGTTCACAAAAAGTTTCAAATCATTTATCACTCCCTTCCATCCCTGCCATCTTCACACCCTTCCCAATGCACATTAACTATGCTTTTCTTAGTGACAATCACCACACAAGTTCGAAAGGCTTGGCATTAATAAGAAAAAACCTCGAGGACATGTCCCATTAAAACACATTAAACAGTGATTTACACGAAAACCTCCAGGACATCTCCCATTAATACGCATTAAACCGTGATTTACGGAAGTCTGACCAATCGCCCTTCCTTTCCATACTTAGCCAATTTTATAGCTGTGGGTTCCCAGGTTGGCGTTATCGAACTCTCATTCCCCATGTTTCGTGATATACATCTTGCACCCAAAACTTCTGTGATCTACAATTCCACCCTGCACTCCTCAAACTCGCAAGATTTAAAAGTTTCAAACCATTTATCGCTCACTTCCATCTCCGCCACCTTTGCACCCTTCCCAATGCAGATTAATTATGCTTTGATTATTGATTGATAAGTGAATACCTCAAGAACATCTCCCATTAAAACACATTAAACTGTGATTTACGTCAGATTATATTATCAAATATCTTTTTCACATGTTACGTTTCATATTACTTTATGGGAAGATTCCATTTCATACTAATTGCTTTGTTCCTACCATATATTCCTGGGTAGATTACTTTTCAATAACTATAAAGTAAGATATAAGTTATATCTTAAATCACTATTCAATGTAATTTCAATATAGCTTTTAATATTTACAATTTTCTTATCATTTCATTTCTAAAAAACAATTGAACATGACTTCTTAATATATATATATTTTTTTCATTTAATTTTACATATTTCAACTTTCATTTCATTGTTGTTAAAGATCTATTATCATTACCCTTTACTTACCATACTGCTAATTTTTGTTTTTTAACAATATTCCTCGTCTCTCCCCATCTTTCAAAAATCATCATGATGAATAATTATAAGTTGTCAACTATCATCTCCATTCCCAAATCTACTTCGTAGGGACTACACTACCAAGTAACACTTGTTTTGAGTTTGAAAATTTAAATATTAAAATGAGACTATTTATCCTTATTTTGAGTTTGGAAATTTAAATATTAAAATGAAACTATTTATATTGAATTTTTATTATTAATCATTTTTACTATATCAATCTAATAACATTTAATTGTGTTTGAGTATTTTACAAGTTAAATTTTATAATATGTGTATTTCTTTTTCAAAATGTAAACTTATATATTTAAAGAATAATTTAAAAATTGTATTTTCATTCTTATCAAATTTATTTAACAATATAATAACTATACAAAAATTGTGCATTTTATTTTTTGAAAATTTTTAATGAATTTTTTTTATTTTCAATTAAAAAAAATATGACATCACCTTGTTTTATCCCATTAAAGATTAAAGAGTAGTTAAATGATATTTTGAATAAAAAAACATTTTAATAATAAATTATTTGAAAAAAAAATGACATCACCTTGTTTTATCCGATTAAAGAGTAGTTAAATGATATTTTGAATAATAATAAAAAAACATTTTAATAATAAATTGTTTGGAAACATTGTAAAATTTGGATTATTTTTTTCAAAAGAATAGTTAAATGATATTTTGAATAATAAAAAAAACATTTTAATAATAAATAGTTTGGAAACATTGTAAAATTTGGATTATTTTTTTCAACCCATATAGGTAATTGAAAAACTGAAAACAAGAGTCACATAGAAGAGTGATAAAGGAGTTGTATTTAACTCACTCCTTTGATCTTAAACAAATAATTAAGAGGAACATCAAATTTCTTATTCTATATTCATTAATTATATTGATGTGCCTTGCTTGTATAAAATTTCCTTCCACATATAAGATTAGATCTAATTAATTTAGTATGAAAATTTGTAGTATTATTGTTCTTTTAAATTGAGAAAGGATTAAAATGTTTAAGAAATCCCTCTTTGTCTAGAAGTGCAACTAAGTGAAAATTGTTTATAAATGCAACCCATATAAGTAATTGAAAAACTAAAAACAAGAGTCATGCATAGGAGTAAGAAAGGAGTTGTATTTGGCTCATGCCTTTGATGGATTTGATCTTAAACAACTAAGAGACACAACAAAGTTGCTTATTCCCTATCTTCATTAATTATATCTACGTGCCTTGCTTGTATGAAATTTTCTTCCACATACAAGATCATATCTCCTCAATCTAGTATGAAAAATTGCAATATCATTGTTCTCTTAAATTGAGAAAGGATAAAAATGTTTAGGGAATTCGTCTTTGTCTAGAAGTGAAATGAAGTGAAAATTGTCTATAAATGCAATCCATACAAGTAATTGAAAAAATGAAAACGAAAGTCACACAAAGGAGTAATAATACAATTGTATTTGGCTCACTTCTTTGATGGATTTGATCTTAAACAACTAGGAGGCACAACAAAGTTGTTTATTCTGTATCTTCACTAATTATATCGATGCACCTTGCTTGTGTAAAATTTTCTTCGACATACAAGGTCAGATCTCATCAATCTAGTATGAAAATTTGTAGTATCATTGTTCTCTTAAATTGAGAAAGCATAAAAATGTTTAGGAACTCCATCTTTGTCTAGAAGTACAATGAAGTGAAAATTGTTTATAGATGCAACCCATACAAGTAATTGAAAAACTTAAAAAAGAATCACACATATGAGTAATATTGGAGTTGTATTTGGCTCACTCCTTTGATGTATTTGATCTTAAACATGCACAACAAAGATGTTGAATTAATTATATAAATGCACTTTGCTTGTATAAAATTTGCTTCCACATACAAGATCAGATGTCCTCAATCTAGTATGAAAATTTGCAGTGTCATTGTTCTCTTAAATTGAGAAAGGATAAAAGTGTATAAGAAATCCATCTTTGTCTAGAAGTGCAACAAAGTGAAAATTGTTTATAGATGAAACCCATACATGTAATTGAAAAACTAAAAACAAGAGTCACACAGAGAAGTAATAAAGGAGTTGTTTTTGTCTCATGCCTTTGATGGATTTGATCTTAAACAACGGGAAGGCACAACAAAGTTGATTATTCCATATCTTCATTAATTATATTGATGTGACTTTCTTGTATAAAAATTGTTTTCACATAGAAGATCATATCTCACATACAAGATTAGATCTCATCAATCTACTATGAAAATTTGTAGTATCATTGTTGTCTAAATTGAAGAAGGATACAAAAGTTTAGGAAATCATATTTTTCTAAAAATGCAGCTAAGTGGAAATTGTTTATAAATTCCATGGATCAATTAATGAATTTTGTGTGTAAAAGGTCTTCCATAAGTAAGCAAAAGTCATTTTATGGAGAATGGTAAGAGTTGAACACCCAAGATGTAAAGTATTGTTCCTTGCCTTGATGGCATGAAATTGGATGTAGGATTTAGTTTATTTTAATGAATCAAACATTTTTGAAAGGAAACTTTCACTGGTAAACGATTATATGTAGAACACGAGGCATATGTATTAAAAAGTTGCTAATAATTTAGTGATTACTTTAGTAGCAAAAATAATGCGTCCCTTTGATTCTATCCATGCTTGTGTCCTCCACTCGAGTAGTTGAGTATATAATATAGAGTAGTGGCTAATTAATGGCAAGGGAGTATTCATGCAGTCATATAAGTGACCTGTAATGGAGAGTATTTTATCTTACTACTACATTAGGAAAAACTCCTTGACCACCATATGTTGTGCTTCTAGTGTTCACCTTCAATAGTGTTTCTCGGTGTAGGTAAAATTTTTATGGGTATGAAACAAACCCTAATGCATTATGAATAGAAAACATATGGCCTTTGGAATTCGTCCAATGTTATGTGAGTGTCATCACACATCCATTGATTTCATATGATATTAAAAGTAAAAAGAATTTCCACTATCTGTCTTTCGTTGGCAAAGGTGGGGTTTGCATCGACCTCTTTGCTTTCCTATCTCCTTTAGGATTTATGTACAATACATTTGGTAGCAGATTCCGTGGTAAGAAGTGGTGGTTTGTAGGACTTCATTTTTTTGTGAGCACTAATTGGATTGTTTTATGGGTGAAATTGATTACCTTTAATATATATCTTTTGCAGATAGTAAGAGTGTTGGTAAAAGGTGTAAGGCTCTAGCCTTGAATGGCTTTTGGCACCTCCCTTGAATGATCATCTCAGTGGTCATTGATCAACATGAATGGACATAATATAAGGTTGATGGTTAGAAGAGTTGGTTTTAGGTGACTTACATGATGGCAATGTCCACCATGGGAATTTTGGGTGTCCTTGCTTAGACTAAGCACATCGTAGAGCTCGAAAACCCGCACCAGTTGGAAGCACCAAGAGAATAAAAAGTGGGGGTTATGAAAGATGACCCCATATGATCTATAGGCATGATACATGGTGGAAAATATTGGCATAGAGAGTTTGACTTGATTGAGTGCTTGGACTACATGCAAAACCAAGGAGTTGGGTGGTCCTCACTTAGGAGTTTTGATGGATGACATAGGTGTCTTCATGTAACGACCTCGTCGTTACGACAACAACGAAGTACAATTTTGTTTTTGTGTTAGGATAAAGAATCGTCACACATAATTCATAGCAACGCATAAACCACACGACATCAAAATTAAAATAATTACAAGCGACACATCATCGAAATCCATAATGACACAAGTCAATGCATTAACATAAATGATATCGATACATAATTAAAACATAAACATCGACTAAATCAAGCATCATGATAATTAATGGTTTCACTTAATTAATGCATCATCATAACAATTAACAACACAATCAACACATCAAGATCGTTTGAAGCGAAATACAAATAAGTGATTAACCATGCCGCTGAATAATAATGAGCTACCCGACCAACCTACCCTGCAAGGTTAGGACCTCGACACATAAGAAATTCTCAAGCCCGAGATTCCTCCGATTGATTTTGACCACTTAAGGTCTCAGGGCTAGCGACTATTTTGAGGAACAAGGAGGTGTCTAATTCCCATAATCAATCACATATCAGCATTATTATAAAGGTGCAAGAGAATATAATAAATGAATCAGCCATGCATCTGCATTACTTTAATGGCACAAGATAATTCAACATAAATTCAACGGTGCAAGAGAATATAAATACTTAATCAAACATACATCGACATTATTTCGATGCATGCAAAATATTCATCAAATTTAATTCATGGCACAAAAAGTAAACTAAACACACCATCATCCATACATCACATTTATTCATGGTGCAAGATAATTATCAATTTAATTCATAGCGCAAAAAACAACCATCTATTTAATTTCAAGGTGCGTGATTAATAAATCAACATAATTTCAAGGTGCGCGCGTGATCTAAATACTGAATTAAACATAAATCCACATTTCTTGCAGTATGCGTGACGAATCAATTATGAATTAAATAAATCACCCTTCATTAGTTTACAAGAATATACTTATTGTGAGTTTAATGATTTCATTTAAGGTTTTATAAAGAAAGGGATATTGGAGGATGAAGTTGCCTTTTTAGCAAGTTTGAGACAAGGACAAAAACTAAGCTCTTACTAGGAAGAAAGTTGTATTTTTGTACAATTAGGACTTTTGGTCTCCACTATCTCACAAGAGAAAAGAGAAATAAACATCCTCAACTAAAGTAAGGAATATCCCTATTGGAAGGATATCATAAACTATTTGTATAGAGTTTGTTGTTATTCCCTATAGCTTAGATGGGGAAATAATCTACTTATTTATTTAACAACAAAACCATAGAGCAGAGTTTTTAGAGGTCTACAATCAACAATTCTAAAATTGACAAGAAAATTGATATACTTAGATACAAAATTTAATGTTCAAAAACATTAAACTCAATTTGCATTCATCCTATCAGATCACGTGGCAGTAACGACCATAAAACACTATGAGGAAGATCCCCGATATCTATCAAGACCAATTAGAGAGGTTTTTTTCCTTTCTAGGGATCTTGAGACAAGGACGATGCATATCCTATTATTAGAAGGACAAATTTTATTCTTAAACAAAAATGCATGATTAACTAAAGTAGCAAAATCCCCATTGATAACATTTCATATGCCCCCTTTTTGTATGCGTTTCTATGCCCAAGATCCAAAAAGTGATAAAGTCTACTTATATCCACGGGAAGGTTCCACAAGAGACCGCTCTCAAAAATCGACTAAAAATATGACAAGTGCAGTTTGGTAGTTAAAGCAAGTTAAACTAGTGGATGGTTTACTATGTGGGGCGTTTTCCAGGGTAGCTCGAAATCCAAAGAACCAGGCGAAGGTATGGATGCCAATGATTAAACTCAAGAAAGGATGGTGATCTAAAACAAGGTCTGTCGTGCACATAATTTACCACCTCATGAGATGGAAATCTCAATAATTAGGTGTACGGTTCTCAAGGTTAGCAATAATGTTGAACTTGGGTACCTAGAAGGTGAACGTGCCATTCAGAATTCATAACCCATTCATGTCCTTGTAATTACCATAGTAAATGAAATCAGAAGTACATGTCACACAACAAATCATCCTACAATCATGGTCGAATTAAGAGGCATGGAAAAGGGCGTCTAGACTGGAACGACTAAGGTGGAGGACACAGATTTTGAAATTTACTGAACAGGTTGATTAAAAACTAGGTATTTCTGGGGGATGTACCTAGGAGGAATTAACGCGTTGGGCAATATGTTAGGTACCAAAACTCATAGTGATTTATTCATAGAAAACGCCAGAGAGGCACATCCGACAAATAAAAAATGGCGAGGTGAAGTGGCAAACTAAAGGAAAAACACTGGAAAAACATCTTCCTAATACGCAGAGACTTCAAGGGAAAATCGCAGTCCAGTTTCAAGAAACGAAGAGACTATTTTTCTGGCAAATCCGCCATGTGAGGAAGAGGAAAATCGCAGTTCATTTTCAGTAAAACGTAGAGTAATTTTCCTGGAAAAAACACCATGCGAGAAAGAGGAAAATCACAGTTCCTCTCCCCTGATAAGGATTGAGAGAAAATAAAGGGCAAACTCAGCGTTAAATCCCAATCTTGCAACAGGTGCAACAATTCCATGTTGTTCATGCACAATCTAAGCAGCAGACTTGAAACAGTTCCATCGGATGCCCTGGCTTTTACTTCAGGTTTTACATGCACCTCATTTTCTTATGCTTTCACCTTCACTTCACTGACTTCAACGAAAAGCGCAGGTGAAATAACCTCACGCCTTAGACTATTAATACCCTTTGAATCAAAAAGTTGTTGCAAGGGTACTCAACAATACGAATGAGCCCCAATTTTGTGATAAATTGTGAAGCAAGAAATGCAGAGAGAAAGAATAGAACAGAAAACAGTGTATTAGAATGTAAGAAGAAGAGTACAAAGATAGTACATGAAGAAGTTATGAAGTAGTAAGTACTATGCAAAGGAAATAGCTGAGCTAAATAGGCTCAAGCAAAACAAGAATAGAAAGTACAGCTGGCCAGGACAGCTGGCAATGTATAGTCAGCATGTTGAGGTTACATTATATTTAACACTCCCTCTTAAACTCAACAGTTACAAGCATCAACACTGATTATGCCTAAGTGTTGTCTTTGAAAATAAAAAACTGACTTTCCTAGTGGCTTTGTAAAGATATCAACAAGCTGATCTCGAGAACCACAGAATAGTAGTACAATATCACCATTATTGACTAGCTCGCGTATGAAATGGAAACGAGTGTCAATGTGTTTGTTTTTCTTGTGAAATACATGATTTTTAGATAAAGCAATTGTTGAAGTATTGTCACAGAAAATAGGAGTTGGATCCTTTTCTGTATGTGACATATCTTTCAATATTCTTCTCAGCCA
>JZKD02S0941195.1:0-13819 GCA_000966675.3 Picea glauca | reverse complement strand
TCTCTCTCTCTCTCTCTCTCTCTCTCTCTCTCTCCAACTCCAACTCTGAAACTTGCTTATCAATGAACAAGTGTGTGTGTATCTAAATGGGGTGCTAGCATCCTTATTTATACAACTCTGGCACGTGTGGACGGAGGTGTCTCTTCACTGGCATGGTCGACTTCTTCTGGGTCGTTATAACCACCTTTAATATATTCTAGGGGCGACTTCTTATTCTGCCTATTACAATTATGTTTTGACCAATCCGCAAAAAGGTATTTGGTCTTTTACAATAGCCGACATGATCAATCTGCAATAGGGGATTGATATAATGAATAGTACATCAATAATAATTAGAATACTCTTTGCAGTTGCATTATTTCAACACTCCCCCTTAACAAGAAGGGTATTCTACAACAGCATCAGGCGAGAGAGAGGACAGCATCATCAACATCATCAGGTGGGTGAGAGGACAACATCATTAACATCATCTTGGAGCACTGACTGGCGTATCTATAAATCATCGAAAGTTTTTCTCATCGGCAGCATCGTCATTCTCAATGGAATGAAATCATCATCTACATCAATATGGATTAGTATAAAACTAATACATCATCATCACAGCACGAGGTTGGTCACATCATCACAGCACGAGGCTGGCTCATCATCACAACAGGAGGTTGGCACACTACACAGCAATTAAGCTGGAATCACAACACAACAATTAAGCTGGAATCAAAAAACAACAATTAAGCTGGAATCACAACACAGCAATTAAACTGGTAGCACAACACTAGGCTGGCATCTCGACACAACAATTAAGATGGAAGCATAGCACGAGGCTGGCATATCTCAACACAGCAATTAAGTTGGAAGCACAGCACAAGGCTGGCATATCTCAACACAACAATTAAACTGGAAGCACAGCACTAGGCTGGCATATCTCAACACAGCGATTAAGCTGGAAGCACAGCACGAGGCTAGCATATCTCAACACAGCAATTAAGTTGGAAGCACAGTACTGGACTGGCATATCAACACAACACTACTCCACATACAGCAATAATATCACCGGCCTATCGCTCATAACCTTGAAGTAGAGGTTAGAATCTGCCTTACTCTTGGTAAAGCCCAAGCTTGTCAGAAAACTGTCTATCTTGCCATACCAAGCTCTAGGAGCTTGCTTCAATCCATACAAAGCCTTCTTCAACTTGCATCCATGAGTCTTCCTGTCTTCAACTTCAAATCCTTGAGGTTGCTCTATATACACTTCTTCTTCGATGACACCATTTAGGAAAGTTATCTTTACGTCCATGTGGTGTAACTTCCACTTCATCTTAGCTGCAAGGGCTATGATGGTTCTGATCGAAGTGTATATGGCTACAAGAGCGAATGTCTCTTCATAGTCAATGCCTTCCTTTTGAGAAAAGCCACGAGCAACAAATCTTGCTTTATACTTCTCAATACTTCCATCAGCAGCATGTTTTATTTTGAAGAGCCATTTGGAAGATACCACATCCTTGCTCTTCGGTCTAGGAACTATTTCCCATACATCATTCTTTATTATGGATTGGTATTCTTTTGTCATGGCATCTGCCCATTCTTTCTTCTGAATGGCTTCTTCAAAGCAGGTAGGCTCCTTCTCTAGGAGATCACACATCTTCCCATACATCATTCTTTATAATGGATTGGTATTCTTTTGTCATGGCATCTGCCCATTCTTTCTTCTGAATGGCTTCTTCAAAGTAGGTAGGCTCCTTCTCTAGGAGATCACACATCAAATCCATATAACTGGAGAATGTCTTAGGTCTCTTCACCTGTCTCGTGTTTCCTTCGGGAACACCATACTTCTCTCCATCTTGAATAAGCTCCCTAGCCCAAGCAGGCTTTCTCTTATTGGAGATCATCATCTGAGGAGGTTCTTGAAATTCTACTATGTCATGATCTTCTAGAATTTCCTCATCAGGGTAAGTTATGACTTCCCTCACTGGTTCTGCAGCTCTAGGAACCTCCCTCACTGATTCTGCAACTCTGGGAGCTACGTGTTCCTCTTCATATACTTCTTCAAGCTGGCATCTTCTTGATTTATTGAGCGTTGCATCTTCATCAAAGGTCACATCCCTGTTGATCTCAATGTGATGGTGACCTGGTATATAAATCCTGAAGGCCTTGGAGGCCTCACAGTATCCCACAAATATTCTCTTCTTTCCTAATGGTTCCATCTTGTTTCTCTTCTCTTTCGGAATATGTATAAATACTGGGCAGCCAAATATTTTGAGATGGCTTACCTCTGGCTTCTTTCCAGTGAACATCTCTTCCAGAGTCTTGAACCCAAGTGCACTATGGGACAATCGGTTTGTATATATACGGCTGTCATTGCTGCTTTTGCCCATAAGCACATTGGAAGATCTTGATCATGGATCACGGTCTTCACTACTTCCATTATCGTTCTGTTCTTTCTTTCTGCTACATCGTTTTGTTGAGGGTTATAGGGAGTGGTGAGCTCCCTTTTGATCCTGACATCTTTGCAGAAGTTCACAAACTCTATTGAGGTGTATTCTCCTCCATTATCTCACCTGAGTATCTTGATCTTTCTTTCAGAGAGATTCTCTATCAAGGCTTTGAATTCCTTGAATTTACCGAACACTACATCTTTTGATTTCAAAATGTAAACCCAGGTTTTGCGAGAATAGTCATCAATAAAAGACACATAGTATACATACCCATTGATGGAGGTTGATGGCATTGGGCCACATACATCTGAGTGAATGAGCTCTAGGACTCCTTCTGCTTTGTTGTCTCTCTTTGGGAAAGGGTGCTTGATGTTCTTTCCTTGTGCACATCCGTTGCACACGCCTTCATAGTCAACCTTTCCTTCTGCACATCCGTTCCATTATCTGACCTGAGTATCTTGATCTTTCTTTCAGAAAGATTCTCTATCAAGGCTTTGAATTCCTTGAATTTACTGAACACTTCATCTTTTGATTTCAAAAAGTACACCCAGGTCTTACGAGAATAATCATCAATGAAAGATACATAGTATACATACCCATTGATGGAGGATGATGGCATTGGGCCACACACATCTAAATGAATGAGTTCTAAGGCTCCTTCTGCTTTGTTGTCTCTCTTCAGAAAAGGGTTCTTGATGTTCTTCCCTTGTGCACATCCATTGCACACACCTTCATGGTCAACCTTGAGTTCTAGTAGACCTGTGACTGCTTTGCATACGTATGGTAGCGCCTTGTAGTTGATGTGGGCCAATCTTCTATGACAAAGTTCACATGGATTCTCAATGGCATGGGTCATGGCTGCTTCTGAGTGACCCTTTAGCTTATACAAGCCACCTTCTTCTTTTCCAATGACGATTGTTTCTTTCATGGTTTCTCCTTTAGCCCTCATAAGAACTTCTCCATCTATAAAGGCAACTCTGAAGCCTTTCTTTTCTAAAGTTGATATGGAGAGTAGCTTCTTAGTCAAACCTGGTACATAGAGTATGTCCTTCATCTTCATTGAGTTCTCTGAATTAAGCTTGTAGTTTGATTCTCCCACTCCCTTGATGGGATATTGGTAGTCATCTCCAAGTGTAACTTTCTGAGAAAACTTATTTTCTAAAATGCAAGAGAGAATATCTCTTTGACCTGTCATGTGCTTGGAGGCACCACTATCAATGAGCCAAGTGTGCTCTCCAGGTGTTACTGATTCTGAGAGGGCCAAAATTAAAACATAGTCTTTAATTTGTTCTCTTAACATCTTTGCGAGTGGCTCTTCATCTTCAACTGCATGGGCATGGTGCCTCTTATTTTTCCTCTTGTATTCTTCTCGTCTTGCTGGACAATGTCTCACAATATGTCCCATCTTGTCACAATGGTAGCATTGGATAGATGAGTAATCTCTTTCCTTTCGTTGTCCTTTCTTCTGGAATCTCTTTGGTTGAGATTTGTTTTGGGGGTGAGACTCTTTATGAGTTTCTTTCTAGAAGTAAGACTTCTTTCTTCCTCCTTTAGTGTGAGTAGTTAGGGCTTGATCTTCGTCTCTTGATAGTAAAGCCTCTCGGTTAGCTACTCTTGTTTCTTCTTGAATGCATTCTTCCCATAAACCGTCAAACTTTAGTTTCTCCGTTCTGGTACAAATCGTTTGGATGAATGCATCCCAAGGTCTTGTGAGACCATTAAGGATCGTCATTATAAGTTTGTCTTTGTCTATAGCATCTCTGATCACTTCTAGTTGTTCTTTGAATTGGGATATTCTGGAGAAATATTCTTGGATTGATTCTCCTTTCTGCATCCTTGTATTCTTAAGCTGAGTTCTTAGATTCATCTTCCGCTTTATGTTCTTTCCTTCATATAGTCTGTTTAGGGCATCAAACATTTCTTTCGGAGTCTTCTTTAATGACACATAAGGGATCAAGTGATCTTTGATTGAATCTACAATGATTCTTTTGGCCATGATCGTGTCCTTTTGGTGCTTTTCTTTGTCTGCAGCATCATCGGGTTCCGGCACTTCTTCTTTGACGAATCTTGCTAGGTCATTCTCTTCAAGAATGGGACCAATCCTATACTTCCAGGCACAGAAGTTTTCCACACCTTCCAGCTTGTCAACAAGCTTAGTGCTTGCAGACATCTTTTACCTGGAGCTAGGAAAATGTCCAAAAATGAAAATGCTTAAAATTAAATTATGAACTTACCAGGAGGTGCGCTTGGCTGAGGCGAGTAGCCTGGTGTGTTTGGATCTGAGAAAATCCAACATTTACTCCTCCAAACTTGATCTGCGGATCTCTGGACTGGTGCTTCTGGTTTTATGGTACTTTTGGTACTCCGGTTTTCTGGTACTTCCGGTACTTCCGGTACTTTGTGAAAACGAGGGTTTCACTTTCCGGGAGATCTAGCCACTGAAAAGTTGCATTGAGGATGCCAAAGTGATCCTTGAGGAAGGGCGCACTTTTCTAGATGGTTTTAGGGCTGAAATACTTCATCAACAAAAATCCCTAATTTGCATGTACAGCAACAGTGACGTTTTTCACTTTCTCTTGTGAAAGATGCTCTCTTCAGCTTAGCTCTGATACCATGTTAAGGTTTAAGTTATTATTAGAGTTCTTTGCATTTCACTAGATAACAATAGCATAGATAGGATCATTGAGAAATACACAATCACAAGAGAAACATCATTTATCCTGGGAAACCCTCATGGGGGAGAAAACCCAGCAAAACGTCCTTATTATAGATAGCCAATACAATGCCAAGAGAGAACACAAACAAATACACAACGCCCTCTCCCAAGAACGCGCCTCTCTCTCTCTCTCTCTCTCTCTCTCTCTCTCTCTCTCTCTCTCTCTCTCTCTCTCTCTCTCTGTGTGCAGCTCCGAAACTTACTTCTCAATGAACAAGTGAGTGTGTATCTAAATGAGGCGCTAGACTCCTTATTTATACAACTCTGGCACGTGTGGACGGAGGTGTCTCTTCACTGGCAAGGTCGACTTCTTCTTTTGGGTGGTTGTAACCACCTTTAATATATTCTGGGGCCGACTTCTTATTCTACCTATTACAATTATGTTTTGACCAATCCGCAAAAGGGGATTTGGTCTTTTATAATAGCCAACATGATCAATCCGTAATAGGGGATTGATCTAATGAATAATACATCAATAATAATTAGAATACTCTTTGCAGTTACATTATTTCAACAGGTGTTACCCCCTCTCACATAGGGATAACTAGAGGACGTCATGCTTCATGATCCAGATTGAAGACAGTAATCCCACTCATGATGATCAGCATTCTCCATAGACAGTAGCCCCCCAAATGTGTCTCCCCTCATCATTGCTTAGCTCATACACTTGATCAACAAGTTTATCTGATGGTGGTGGTCCAACACACGAGGTACATTAGTCATTGTTTCATATAAAGTGTCATATTTAATGCATTAAGCATTTAGGTGAGGATCATGGGTTGAAGTCAGATAATGGATCATGATTGCTTGGAAGTTATCCTTTTTGCCTTGTTTCACCTTGGTGGCCATCACATGTGTCCTACTCCAATGTTGTCACTCTTGGGGAACAAGAGTACTTTTGGGAGGCCTTGATAGGGGTAACGTACGATTCCCTTTCATACTTAACACTTTTCATCTTAATTCGTTCTGTTGTCCTACCTTCGAAAAATGGTTGTTACATGTACCCCAAAACACCGTTCCTTCATCCTC
The DNA here is from genome assembly GCA_000966675.3 of Picea glauca. Lineage (NCBI taxonomy): Eukaryota > Viridiplantae > Streptophyta > Pinopsida > Pinales > Pinaceae > Picea > Picea glauca. The sequence continues at coordinate 7,642 of JZKD02S0941195.1, read as the reverse complement.
CTATGAGAAGGGGCTAAAAATCCCAAGGTTGATGCAGTTGGTAAAAAATATAAAAAGAAAAGCATGTTATAAAAAAAAGAATAATGGGATGACAAATTACAAATCAAAAATCCAAAGTCAGCTTGAGCTCTACCTCTTGCTATGAGGCGATCGCCCCTAGTCCTGATGCACTGAATGCATATCAAATTAAAGGGAATGCATATCAAATTAAAAGGACTTAATCCTAGTAAAAAAATAATAAATGCACGAACCTTAAAGGGGGACTTGCAAAGCAATAAATGAATGTCAAAAGGCTAGAAGGAGTTTGGAATATACACACTGTCGACGAAAGGGTAACTCAAGCAACAAGCGCTCCCTCCACAAAGGTGCTCATGGAGATGAACCCACACGTGGCCTTGCATGTCAATGACACCTTGACCATGAGGTAAACCCCATGCCACATCATTCACTTATACTGACACTTTGATTGGTTTCTCGAGAACTACTCCTCTACTTGGGCACCTGTAATGTTCCCTATTATCGTACAGTTTGTACTTGGAAGTAGAGGAAAGGTGAAAGAAAGGCAAACTGGCAAAACTTGCTCGCCCATCAATCGCCTGTAAGTCTGAATGCCCCTCATGCTTGCCCATCAATCGCCTGTAAGTCTGAATGCCCCTCATGCTCGCCCATCACATGAGGATCCTCCATCAATTCGACAATGTCACTGACAACCTCCTGAGAGAAGGTTGATGTATATGACTCACTGTCTACTGAAATGGATGAAAGAGATGCCTAACTCAACTCCTCCCGAAGTTGCTCTGCCTGTAACTCGGATTTTTGAAGGACCATTTATGTGCTCTCCAAGGAGTCATGTGTGTTCATTAGCTCACAAGTAGGTCTGTCTACCTCATGCTCTTTCCCTTCCAACGCACCTTGGTACATGCCACCCAATGCGAGAATATAATCCCTATCTACGAGAAGGTGTAGGTAGTTAGATCTGGTCACTACCATGGCCTTCTTGAGTGTAACGAAATCCACAAGGGAAAGATCTCTTCCCAAGCTGTCCTGCACCATAGTGGCCCTCCAGCAAAAATCAACCACCAATGTATGAGTGTCCTCAAAATGTTTTATGGCTGCCACAATCATGTCCTCACTCACCTTCAATTGCCCTCTCAAATGATGTGGCTCATGGGAACAATCCTCAATCAAATTTTCTAATTTGTCCTCTTCCTCACACTTCTCAAAATCAGCGCTTTCCTTTGTAAATAACTCATGAGAAGGGAGATCAACCTCCAAAGGTAACTCTTCCAACGCTAAGTCCTCATCATACTTACGTGTACTCACACCCAAATAATCATAAGCATCATAACAATGATAAGATGATGACACTTATCGAGAAATTGTATCACATCGACTATTATCCTCACCATCACATATGCTAATGTCATTACCCTCATAGGCCAACTCTAATGGTGTATAAAAGATTGTTTCCCTATTAACCTCATTGCACACATCCCTATCATAAATAGGTGCATGCTCATCCAAAAGGTCAATTTGTTCTTCATGCTCCTTCAATTTTTGCCCTGTGCTTTTAAAGGAATCCTCATCCGCTACTAATTGGGGCTCATACCACTTAGCATGTTTGATGATGCAAAATTATTTGAATGTCATGGCTATGTAAAATGCCTCACCAAGCGCCATATACTCCCTCAAACAATTTGTAAACTCCTCATCTTGTGGCCACTGATTTGTCAAATCTTGATCCCACTGATTTTCCATCTAAAATTTCTTCTCATTCAATACCCTTAGGCTAGCAGGAAAACCAGTTCTGATACCACTGTAATATCTCAGATCCTGGATCTGGATATACTCTGCTAATAACTAGGGTTTCGACTGTAGATTTGATAAGTTTACGGTTTCTGATTGAGTTTCAAAGGTTTCTGGATGTGTTTTGTTGTGTTTACTTGTTTTATATCATGCATGCAAAAAAAATTGGAACCATAACCAACGCAACAATTCTTATTCAGCAAAATAACAGTAATACAATCAATATGCGGAAAACTCAAGCTAGATATCGTCAGTTAGATATGAACAGTAACGATCTTAACTGGAATACAAAATAAAAGACTGAGAAATACCAATGATAACTTTAGATGAATGGATCTGAGGCATGTACTAAAGATCTCTCGCATGCAATGATGAATACATTGCATGTAGCTACAAATAAACCAAAAAACTATTGCTGCAAACTACAAAATGCACCCTGATGGCTATACTCATCAAATATGGCTGAGATCTGTCTCAGATGGGTCGCCCTGCTCCCTAACACTCTCTCCCGGCCTCTGAGATGAAACATAGACTCACTGTTTCTCTGTCAGAACCTCCGATGGATACCCAAACCTCCACGCACTGCAAATTGACAAACTGGCACGATCTAGAACATTTACCCGTTAGAATCTGATGATAGTATCTCTACTGGTGCGCCCTAACTCCTCCTCAAATGGGTTGGAAGGAATCTGTCTTTCCCTGACTATTAGGCCTAGCAACCCTCAATTGCTGCAAAACTCTCCCCAAAACCTCACGCTGCAACTAGAAAATCTGCACCCTAGCTGACACTGGACTTCTCCACTGATATAATCTGATCATGTAGCTCGATGTAAAACCTGTGTGGTCCTCCCGACGGACTAGGGTGTGTCTTTCAACACCGAACTCTGTCAATGGCGATGGCTTCATCCAGAAAGCCACCAAACAAAAAGAAAGTCGCATGACTCCTCTCTGGGTTCTAATTTCCAATTCACAATCTACAATAATGAGAGAATATGAACCCCTATCTCTCTTTTATATCCCTCTTCACCTTTTTCCCTTCAAGTGACTTTTAATTCATCTTTAATATTTTCTCATAAAATCACTTTATTAATTTAATGTACTTTTTTATTCCAAAAGAGTGATTAATTCGCCTTTATGATTTCTCCGACCACTGAAAGTCACTTTTCATCATCCCAACTTGTAGATATTTTCTCCTCGGTTCGAACAAGCTATTACACCAAGGTATTTCTCCAAGAAACAAGCTCCAAATAGTACCTTTAGTGTAATTAATTAAAATATGCCCATTAATAACCTCGTTTTACGAAAATCGTCGGAATGCAACGGAACCAAGAACAAGTTGTGCATAAATGATCCTGATGATGAATAATGGTAAATAAACTAAGTTGGGCCCCATAAAACTCATCCAAACCCTCTGAGCTCACTGATGACATAGTCCCACCCCTCTAACATGGCTGACTCAAGCCTAATGAAGCGACTCTAACCGCATAATAAGAGAATCTAAAAGTGGGGACATGACAATATCCCACGTTCTGATAGGATCTGTCGGATGTGTCACCTACAGGAGCCAGAGACAGAGAGACATCTCATTTTTCGGTGCCCCGTTTACTATGAGATATGAGGACGTTACTACTTCCTCTAAAGAGACTCAGGGGACTCCCTCTCTACTTTCTTCCAATATCAGGATTAGAGGTGCCTAGCTCATTTCATCAAGGAGATTTTTAGTTATAGATCCCAACTCTTACACATCGCTCCCCACCCAGAACAGACCAGGAGTATCACTTATACTTCCATGCCCTCACACCAGATCGGAGCAACAAACGACAGTCTGAGTTCCAGAGTACTTCAGACCATAGAGTGGTGAGACCTTGGTGGGCCCATCTGCCCCCTGGAGATCGACTGATATATTCAAGACCGGTTCAGTGGTGTAGGACAATACAATCGACCACGCAGCCTCATCGCGACAGATTTTTCAACTCCAGACAAGTCCAGAGCAAGGCACCTCTCGCCCATCGGACCGCCCCTGGCCCCAGCAGAGCAGTCAGAGATTTATTCATAGCTTCTTTCCTTCAACCTCGAATGGTAGGAGAACTGAGCTTTCTCGCTCCTATATCCACCCCAAGATCATACAGTTGGATCCCCCTATGGTACTTGAGGACTCCGACAGTGAGTCGGCACGACCCCCATCGCCCACCTCGCCATCAGTCATTATATCCAGGAGACATTGACCTCACTAGCTTCAGATCTTTTCTCTCTCGACTAGTATTGAGTTGTCCAACTCCTACCATGGACACTCCCACTTTGTATCACCGCACATATGTCACTGTTATATACACTTTTTCCTTGGTTGTAATTAGACCGAGGGTTTCTTTCTTTTTGTTATTCTCAGCATTATCTAGGAGATGCTTTGGCACTCCCACATTGTGCCCACACTTGTTGTATTTTTCAGTTCCATTAACCTACTTTTGTGGTCATTCGTTGGTTATTAATAAAATTATCTTATCTTATCTTATCACTCATCATCATGGAGTACTTATGCGCACTTAAGGAAGGATGATTTAGTGGATGCTTTTTCTTGTTTTGGTGGATGTCTCATGAAACTAAGGTTTCCTCATGCATAGCGATTTGGCTTAGTAAGTGTTCTAAACCAAGTTTAAGTGATTGTTCATGGTATATTTGGTGTATGCTCTATTAGATGGTTAATAATTTCATGTTATCATGTATCTTGAATAACTTTGCAGAAACCCTAAGGAAGGATTAAGATTGTTTATCCCTTTCCCTTGTTCATCTATCTAAGTTTTTTGAAGCATAAAGAGGTCAAGCTAGGGATTATAATTGCACATCCCCTTAGATTTGATCATGAGGTTAAATCTCGGGTTTATAAGGGCATAAACTCTAGGGTTTGGCCTAGTTCCATTGGATCTTATTGCTAGATGCTCGAGAAGAAGAAAACCGCACTGAGGGTTTATAAGGGCATAATCCTTAGGATTTGTTTTCTAGAAGGTTTGGTTTGGGTTTACGATTGGATAACCCTAAGCTTGCATCTCTAAGTCTTTCTCTTGCCTTTAGCAAACTTCTGTGTTGTTGCATTGACTCCATATGTCCAAGGATCTAAAGAAGGCATTAATCATTCTATTGCTACAAGTGATTGCAAACCCTAGTTTAATTTACTCTCTCTCCTTTCCAACGATTTTTGTTAGCCTAGGAAATTTGCATTTGCATCTTGATTTACTTGCATCCTTAGCTTAATGTCTATCATTAATTACTTGGAATCATTTTTTACTTTGTCATTCCTGCAATAATTGCATTTTCAGCCACTAGGGCTTGTTACATTGCACTCAATTAGCATAGTTTCACGCTCTTTAATTTATGCAATCATTGGTTTATGGTTTACTTAGTGTTTGGCACATATTTCTCATTGCATTTCACTAATTTAGGATTGTTTACCTCTTGTTGTTGTAAAAATGTTATATGCTGAAGTATTACATTTTTTATTCAAGTTTTGCTACAGCCATAGATTTTTCTTTGGTAGCTAGTTTTTCGTGGCCTTTAGTTGACCCTTTGATTGTGGTAGACCTCTTAAATCATCCTAGAAACATTCCCTATACTCACAATCATTTAAACATCTCAACCTCACCTTTAACCTTGCTCTGTGAATGGCATGATCAAGCAACTAAGATGAGGGGCCATAGACTTGCCTAATCTTGCTATAGGATCCTTTGAGGTTGCTAGGAAAGCCTCCCTTGTGTTGGATCTCTTTCCTTCACTAAAACAAGGGAAGTATTTTCCTAGGTGACAGTGGCAACTACTTCCACATGTTACACTAGTCAAGCACCTTGTGAATGCTTTGCACAAGTGCTAGATTTTTTGATAACACTACCCTACAGTTATTCTTGTAGGTGAGAATTCTAGGGTTTGTAGTGGACTACACTAGGGTTTTGACCAATATCCATCTAGATCTCTTGCTAAAGGCATTTAGAAGATATAGGACAACCTCTTAGGGTTTGTAGTGGACTACACTAGGGTTTTGACCAATATCCATCTAGATCTCTTTCTAAAGGCCTTTAGAAGACATAGGACAACCTCTTAGGGTTTTTATCCGAAGAAAGCTTCGTGGAAAACCCACCAAATACTTCCCCATGATCCATGGATAGTAAGTCGGGAAAACCGTAGCCCCAAGCAGCATGAGAGTCGAATTTGTGACCTCCCCGACTTCAGGGGAGAGTACACACGTTCGGCATCAAGACCAATTGAGCTAACCCTTGGGGCTTCATTACTTGCTAGTTTATGTTGCTAGAATTCTAATTTAATTCTGCTACAGTAAGGGTTTTGAGAAGCGGAAGTTATGTCTCTAGAATAAGAGTTTTGGATGTGACGAAAATTGAAATCCCTATGAAATTCTTGTTGTTTTTACTTCCTAGTTGATGCTTCTATGTGTTAAATTTATAAGCAGCTGCGAGAGCCATTTCTCCGGGAAGATGGCTAAGACCCTAGACGAGATCTAGGGCCCCCAGTGCACTCCTGGGGTACTTGGTCTGGGACCAAACAGTCAATGCCATGGAAAAAGACCCTTGTTAGGGCCCCCAGTATATGACTGGGGTTTCTTGGTCTAGGACCAAGCTGTTATAAGTCCCTAGATGTGTTCTAGGGCCCCTGGATGTGTTCCAGGGAATCCTTGCTCAGTGCTTGGATCGATCCTTGGATGTGTTCCTTGGTGGTTGATGATATAAGTCCCTAGATGTGTTCTAGGGCCCCTGAATGTGTTCCAGGGAATCCTTGCTTGGTGCTTGGATTGATCCTTGGATGTGTTCCTTGGTGGTTGATGATATAAGTCCCTAGATGTGGTCTAGGGCCCCTGGATGTGTTCCAGGGAACCCTTGCTTAATGTATGGGTTGATCCTTGATCTTTGACCTTGGTGGATAAGACCCCAGAAAAAGTCCTGGGGCTACTTGATTCTAAATGAAGTACTTGATGGTACATGACCCTCCTTGAAGAAGGATATAACCACAAGAGGGATAAGTCCCATATGCAGTGATGATAAAGTAATAGGTTCACCCTATGATATGAAGGAATAAGTAATGCCACCTTGCAAACCCTCCTTACCCTTGTTTGATTGGTTTGGGGTTTTATTGTCTTACTCAAGGGTTAAAATTTAAAGTTAATTTTAAATGTTATTTATCACATGTTTAAATTTAGAATTTAAACATGTGATTTAAATATTATTTTAATTAACCTTTGCCCTAACCTAAACCTATATAATAAACCCTCCCCTCTCACTTTTCACTCAACTATCTATCATATCCTCTTGTGCTAGCATTGAGCCTCTCTAGCCTGCGGCCTCTCTTCATTTTCTGTGGAGAGTTTCTTCTTGTTTTTTCTGTGGATACTAGCTGCCGCCTCCTCCTCTGCTATTGAATCTGCGGCCTTCCCTTTTGCTATGAGTAGAGATTCCTGGCAGCAGCCTCTTCTTTTTCTGTTGCAGGTTTTGTGTATGGCTGCGGTTTCTTTAGAAGGCTGATCATAGGGGTGAAACCCTCTCTTTGTTTGCTGTAGCAGTGGCCCCCTGTGTGTCTGCTGCAGGTGTTGTTGACCTCAGCCTGCCACTTCTTTTGCTATGGATTCTTCTGACTGCCGTGGGTGATATGGCTGTAGTGAGTGCTCTTTCTCTTGACTGCTGTCTAGAGTGCAGGGGCAGCCTCTTGTGATAGCTGTAGCAGCGGCCTCCTCTCTTGCTGTAAATACCCTCCACCCTTCCGCCTCCTTCCTGCTGTGGATTTCTTGGCTGCCGTGGATTGATCTCAGGTTGTCGCTGACTTGGTATAACTGCCAGCTCCGTCC
>JZKD02S0941151.1:0-13819 GCA_000966675.3 Picea glauca | reverse complement strand
CCAAGAGAAAGGTTCTGGAGTTGGTTAAGTCCTGTCCAGTGGGAATGAATGGAATAAACACAAGGGATGAATTGAACATTCTGCCTTTAGGTTCCTATGATTGTCTAATTGGGATGGATTGGTTGGACCAGCACCATGCCATCCTAAACTATCATAACAAGGCATTCACTTGCCTAGATGAGGAAGGGAATTAGAAGAAAGTACAAGGAATTCCCATAGTTGTTGCTATCAAATAAATCTCAGCAATGCAGCTGAAGAAGTGCTACAGAAAAGGCTGTCAATTATTTGCAACCCCTGTGGAGGAAACACCTAAGGATAATGTGTCAAATATTGAAGATCATGCGATACTAAAAGAGTTTGAAGATGTATTCCAGGAGGTACCTGGACTACCCCTAAAGAGAGATATTGCCTTCTTTGTAAACTTAATGCCTGGAGCAGCTCCAGTGTCAAAAGCTCCTTACAGAATGAGTATGCCAGAGCTGAAAGAACTACAATTGCAGCTTGAAGAGATTATGAAGAATGGGTATATATGCCCAAGTGTGTCACCTTGGGGAGCCCCGTTCCTATTCGTGAAGAAGAAGGATGGGACGTTGAGATTGTGAATCGATTTCAGATAGTTAAACAAAGTGACTGTTAAGAACAAGTATCCTTTGCCAAGGATTGATGATATCTTTGACTAGTTGAAGGATGCTAAGATATTTTCAAAAATATATATTAGATCAGGATATCACCAGGTAAGAATAAAGGATGAAGACATCAGTAATACCACCTTCAAAACAAGGTATGGTCACTATGAATTCACAGTGGTGCAATTTGGGTTGTCAAATGCACCCATTGTTTTTATGTGTTTAATGAATGTTGTATTCAGGGACTATTTGGAGAAGTTTGTCATAGTCTTTTTGGATGACATCCTAGTGTATTCCAAGTCAAAGGAAGAGCATGAACATCATTTGGTGATGGTGTTCTGGGTGTTAAGAGGGCACCAACTTTATGCCAAATTGAGCAAGTGCTCATTTTATCAAAATGAGATCCATTATTTGGGGCATATAATTTCAAAAGATGGGATAGTTGTGGATCCTAAGAAGATAGAAGCCATTAGAGAATGGACAATGCCGAAGAATGTAACAAAAGTCATATCCTTTATGGGTCTAGCCGGCTATTACAAAAGGTTCATTGCAGGTTTCTCAAGGATAGCTCATCCTATCACTTCCTTGCAAAGGAAGGAGAAGAAATTTCAAAGCACAGAAGAGTGTGAGAGAAGCTTCCAGCAATTGAAGGAGTTGTTAACTAGTGCTCCAATCTTGAGGATTGCATATCCAAATAAGGATTTCATGGTTTGCACAGATGCATGAAAAGAAGGACTGGGAGGAGTCCTCATTCAGAATGGGTTCGTAATTTGTTATGAATCCAAAAATTTGAAAGAGCACGAAAGGAACTATGCACCTCATGATTTGGAGTTGGAGGCCATCATTCACGCTCTGAAGAAATGGAGGCATTACCTCATGGGAAGGAAGTTTGAACTGAGGATAGACCATAATGGGATGAAATATTTGTTTGATCATCAAACCTTAAATGATAGGCAGAGTAGGTGGTTGGAGTTTCTTTGTGAATATGACTTTGATATCAATCTTATCAGAGGAAAAGAGAACAAAGTGGTTGAGGTGCTCAGTAGGAGAGCGCACGAATTGCATGCTACAACCATTAGTATGTACCAAACTGATATTATCTAACATACATAATATATTGAGGACCCACACTGGCGTTGATCACGATACATCAAGATCGATGGCTAGAAGGCATTGCGGGGATCCAAGTTGCATGGAAGTTAATTATCCAAGGCGGTCCTGCAATCCAAACCGCGGTTTCACAGAGGGGTTACGTGTCAGCGTCAGAAGAATTGCAGGATGAAAGGTAGGTTACTCCAAACCACCATTTCATGCCCCCACAATTGGAAGAGGACTCAATGATGTGATGTAATGATGTCACCAAAGGTGATTGGGAATGTACGAAGATTAACAGTTCGGATGTGCGGATGCGAGATCCTCCGAAGCTCCGAAGTCCCAATAACCCAAAGTTTTAGAATTCGAATGCCTGAGGTTCCATAGTAAGTATCAGTCATTGGATGCTAAGTAGACGTGGATGGTTGATCTTCCCTACTTCGTGAGTTCGGTAATTCAGAACTCAGAGGTTTTGTTGTGTTGTGCTTTGAAAACTTCCGAAGCCGAAGGCCCGAGTAAGCACCTAGTGATCTAGCACTTGGTCATGGCCTATGATCACATTGATTGGAGACTGAGAGAAAGGGGCTAGTTCCCAAAAATGATTACAGAGCAAAGAAGATCTCGGAAAGAAAATGAAATATGAACGTTTTCTTAAATCGGATTGGTTTGAATGCGTAAACTAGTGAAGTGTTGAATAAGTTTCAATTGTTTCTCTTCTTTGAGTTTTCGAGTGCCAGCAGTGCACATTGTCTGCAAGGAGTGCGTTGACAGAGGTAAGTTAACCTCATAGAAGCTCAAGAGAGATACCATTGAACCTTCATCAATAGAGGTGCAAGGAGTACACAGGAAGAACTCTATGTTGAGTTCAGAGAGAGATAGAGTCACTAAGAACTCTGTAGGGCTCTGTTAGGTGGGCATCGAATGAGTGCAACTATGCATAGAGAGAACTATTTATTGATTTCAGGGAGAAGAGTACCAGAGGAAGATACTCACAGAGTTGTTGAACACTCTATAGAAAATGCTCAGCAAGGTGTTCTTTGAGAAGAAGGTTGCCAGGAGGGCATGAAGTTTTCCTTTGAAAGGAAACAAAATGGTCGAGACCCTTAAGACACTAAGTAAATCGAAAATATTAGAAGAGATAACACAAGGAGTGCGTGGGAGATAGACTCATTATAAGTCCTAAAGCTCAGAAGAGATAATGCTTATGAGAGCAAAGACGATATCCAAGAGGCGGACTCGCAGGAGAAAGGTCAAAGCCCGAGGCCTTTGAACAATGACAAAATCTTCCAAGGCGGAAGAAGTCAAAAGCTCAGGAGGAGGAGCAACAACAACCGTCAGATCGGTTGTGGGGAGGAGCATGGACTGTTAGATTAGCATCCAGTAGAACAAAGGAAGCGCAAAGGAGAGGAACAAATCCCATCCATTAGGTCTGAGCGTGAAGGACCAGCAACCATTGGATCCAAAGGTAAGCGCATGAGACTTAACCCTTGTGTGCAAAGGAGAAGTGGACTTGTCAAAGTTTCAAAGTCGCGAAGTGATTCGGGACCGTCCATCGTCAAGGAGGATAGGTGGCATAAGATCCACAACTTCGGAATTTTGTGGACAAGGAGGAGGAGAAACAACTGAAGTAAATATTGGTCATTGATCTGAAAGAGGACATGTGGCAGAAGATCTGTCATTCTGGGGAAATTCACTCCGGAGATTTGTGTGTGTGGAGACGTGAGAAATCCCGAAGGCTGGAGAGCCAGAGTTCATCAGAACCATCTGATTGTTGAGGGAAGATGTCAATAGATCTTTCACTGTAGAATATTGTCATACTGGGAAAAGTAGATAGTTGAGAGTTGAAACTCCCGAGGGCCGGAGAGCTAGAATCAACCGTAGTCGTTGATTTGGAAGGGATCTACGTGACGACAAATCGTGTAGATCTAGGATCGCGTGTCGAAGGAGGAAAGAAGGTAGAAAATGGGATATAGATAGCAACCATTGATCGCGGATCATCACCAAGGGATTAGAGATCGACGAATGAGCGGATTGCAGGCCATAACTTGCTCAGATGTTAAAACAATCTAAGAGCAGGCCGCAATTTATACCACGATTTTAACAAAGTGATGCATGGAAGCTGGAGGTGAATTGCAGGGTGAAAAGAGGGTGGGCCTAAAACCACTCTTGCCCATGCCTGCAATCATAGTTTTCCATGAGGTCATAGCCCAGAGTCATATGAAGGAAAGGGATAATGAAAAAGGGGCTAGCACCTAAAACTTGGAGTTTGGAAGCAGGCATGAATAACCCACGGTTCTGTCAGGACCTACACACAGAAGGAAGGGGACCTGTGTAAGGTTAGGGGTCTAGCAAAGGACCAAAGAGTCAATCTGATTCAACATTTGGAAAGATCCTGATTGGGAGGTCAACAGACCTCGCTGAGGTGGGTGCACTATGTAGAAAGTGCTCAGGGCAGGAATAATCATGCACAATGATCACAGTGAGAGAACAAGAAGATCCAGGATTACAGGAAGAATTGTAGACTTATAGGATTGACAAGGAAAATTTTTGCAGGGAAAAAGAAGTTGCTGCAATTTCTGTGGTAGCAAGTATGTTATGGCTTGTTGGGTCAGCCAGAGGACAGAATGCTTGCATGTTTGCAAGTTTTGTTGGTGATGTTGTTGCATAAGGAGGGAAGCAACAAAGAGATGAAGTGTTTTTTATAAGTTTGATAAAAGAAACATGAAATCTTCTACTGCCATCAGACATTCAGGTAGTATAAAATTTAGTAATGGCAGTCATGCAAGTATGAGTTTTTTATTACTCTTTTTCCATAATTGTTGAAAGGAAATTTAGGTAAGGATTTCCTCAACCAAAGTTATCTTATAAAATCTCGTGATTATATTATTGAATGCATACCACTGGATGTGGTAAAGGCTGGAGACTTGTATTAATTCAAATCTTTTAGCTTTTGAATGCACACACTGACATAGTAGAATGTCATGTTAATTTGGTTATGGGGTAATAACCAAAGAATTAAAAGATAAGAACTTGTTATAGGAATAAATGCTAGTAAGCTAGTCATGTATGAGACTAGGACATGGTTGGATATGGAAAGGTATGGATATGGAAAGGTTATGAGCCAGACAGGTACTAAAATCTTCCTACCTTTAAATAAAACTTGGATTGCAACCTTTTTGCTAACACTAATGAACACCACAGGATTATATTCTTGGTGTAGTGTTCGGGTCGAAAAGGAATGCATCCAATTAATTGGGAAGACAATAAGAAGTGTGTGGATAATGTGTCAACACATTGGTAATAATTCCAACTTATGGATGGTGAGATACATGACTGAGATAAAGAGCATTATGTAATTCAATGCAAGGTGCATTGAATAAGTATGCACTGAGAATTGCACTCATGCATAGTAAGAGATATAATTGTGTACTAAATGGAATGGATGAATGAGTTTTGTAAGTACAGGCATATATATTATTGCATGGAAATAATTGTTACTAGCAGCTAAAATGTTGTTAACTCATGAAGTTGAGGACATTTCAGGGAGGTGTTAGACATTGCAACAGGAAATTTGCAAGTCAAGTAGTCACATGAGCATTGACTACAAAAAAAATTCTTGTTCAGAAAAAGAAGTAATGAACTTACATATATTACTGTGAACATGCATATGCATAGAATGACGAGTCATTCTAGTTTATTAATTGTTGGGTAATTGTGATTGAATTGCTAGGTGTAGGAAATTCTAAGAACACTGCATAATATTTTGTACATATTTCAATTGAATTATGATGTACAACAAATACTGACAATTTGTTGGTTGTATGCAAGATGAAGCATTACAGGAAAAAGGGTGTGCAGTTTGGTGCCTGTGGAAAACCACAAGGATGGTTGCATTCATAATATTGCAACAATGAAGATGAATTATGAAATAGAATTTCATGTTTTGGGGAAAAAGTTGAATTCCCTTTTGAACTAATTGGAGTTCCTAAATGAATTCTTTTATGTTTTCTCATGATAATTGCATATGGGTGATGCAGATGAGATGATGCTGATAAAAGTTAGAATGTTGAATACAAAGAGTAGCTTGGAGAAGATGTCGATTGGAAACCTCTGAGGGCAGTTGGAACTCCTCAAGCCACGGTGCTCTAAGACTTCCAGTCTGGCTTGTTGTTGAAGCCCAAGGAAAGGGAGGTGTAACAGCTGATGGATTGTGTGACAGTGAAGGTGCACACTCCTGGGGTGGAACATGCATGTGGGGAAGAGAGACCGTTGGTTGGAATGTTGTTGGGGTTTGGTACCTTCGCCTAGACCATGTTGATATGGAAGTCTTCACAATCAAAAGATAAGTATCAATTCTCTATTCATTCTATGCTATGTATCTCGTAATTCGTATACAGCTTATAATGTTATTAGAATTGCTTGTATATATATTGCATGTATGTTCTAATGTTGTTTCCAAATGAATATGTGTATGAGCAGAGTGTTTACGTCTGTGGAGTCATAACACTGCTAAGAGTTTGTCAATGGATGGAACATCGTGGATCTACAGCCATTCGGTGCTCTCAAGGAGGTTTAATTAAAGCATGTAACAAGGAACAATAAGCTGAATGCTTTCCTGAAGAAACTCTATGGAATAAAGCAATTGAGTTTCAGATGTAGTATGGATACCAAAATTGGTTCTTGAAAGTAAAGATGGATAATGGGATTCCAATAACTAAATATTGGAGCTTTTGAAGAATTTTTGAATTATATATGTGTAAGTAAGTTGCACTAAGGACAATGAAAAAATTAGGGGAGGGGATTGTAATACCCCAAGGACAAGCCCCAATTATATCTATGTATTGTAAACATGTTTTGTAGAATGGTGAGCTGATCAATTGTAAGTTGGTAAGCTTATGTGCAAGTAGGCTGGAGAGCCTAGGTGTTAAAGGCCGGGAGCCTGTTTTTTACATGTAATTATGCACTTTGTTAATATAAAAACATCACTTCGTGTAGATCGACCATGAAAAAAGAGTGATGGGGGACTAAGCTTCCACAAGGTTGGGCAAGGGAGGGGGTTAAGTATTTGGGCCTAGTGGCTAAGTTGGGGAGCTTACCTCTAGAGGAATAATATTTTAATATTATTTCCTGAAAACTAAGGTGGAAATAATATGTGTTGTTATCCTAAGTTCTTGGTAGCTAGGGACGTAGGCTAAATGGAGTGAATGCATCTCTAGGAAGACAAGTGTCGACCTGGACTCATGCAGCTAAAATTTGAAGCGTCAGTTGTGTTGTGGGTGGGTTTGCCATTCTTGACCCACTGTATAACCGTGAACAGGGAGCATCCATCACGGATCTCTGGAACCAATAACCCATGAGTCAAATCATGTTGGTAATTCGCTCCCCATTCTTGCATCCTCTGCCAAAAATCATTGGCCGAGGGACATCGACCTCTGGTTACCTACGCATAGTACAGACGGTTGAGAAAATCGCTCACAGGAAGGGGGTTCGCTTGCCATTTCCCGATTCGTCATCTGGCCTCTACATAACCTCGCACATCTGAGAAACCCGTCAAGGAGGGAAAAGTCAACCTGTGTGTCCTATGAACCTATCCTATCCACTCTTGCAGAGCTGAGTCCATACCTGAACCGTTTTGGGTTGTTTTCATTTGTTTCCTGAGTTGTGTTGTGTCTTAACATCTGATCGTTGCCATTTTTGGGTCGATAACCGATTCCTGATGTTGTCGTCACCCAGTGTTAGCTGAATATTGTTGCAGTATTTCTTAGGTGCTGAATTGAAGAAGCAGGTTGTCAGGCCTGTGAGAAACTCTCCCAGGTGAGAGAGTTTGTTGGGAAGTGACTTCTCCTAGAAGGGAGTCTCGTAGTAGCTACAGTACTTTGAGACTTCTATTCCAGCCTGTTGCTGAAGCCCAAGGTAAGGGAGGTGTACTAGCCGATGGACTTGTATTAGTGAAGGTGTATCCTCTTGGAGTGGAGCAGGCTTGTGGGGAATGAGGGTCTGTGGGTTGTGGGCGTAAGTGGCTCCTGGGATAAAAGAGTAGAAAAACATACGTACATAAATATATATATAATGCATTTTAATCGAAATAAAACACATAACACAGAGTTACTGCTACCATACAGATTCAAATGTAATAGACAATAATTCATATACGCAACGGAATACATGATAACATTCAAGTATTACAAACATGCATAACATATAAATTAAGCACAATAATGATACTTATCTTTTCAATTGGAGTAACACCACCAACTACGTGCATACCTTCCACGAGCCTCCTAGCCTTAGACCACGTTGATCATCATGCTCAGCAGTGGGTCACCCCCGAGCTGGGACTAAGCTCCACCCAAGGCAAGGGAATCCTAGACTAGGCTGAGGTTAAAGGAAAAATGGACAGTGCAATCGAAAGAATTTTCTCCAGGAGCCTTCTTACTCCCACTACTCACGGATTCTCATTCCCCACATGCTTGTTCCACCCGGGATTATACACCTTCACTATCACATAGTCCATCTGCTACTTCACCTCCCTCTCAGGGTCTTGGCAACAGGCCAGATCAGGAATTCTCAGAGCTCCTTAGCTGGTGTTGGACTCTCTCTGGGAGAAAACCACTTCCCAGTAAACTCTCTCACCTAGAGAGAGCTGCTCACAGGTCTGAAAACTTGCCTCTTCCACCACGGACCTGACAACCTGCTTCTTCAGCCGGTTACTGCTCAATTCCCGCAAGGTAAGGATAATAGCACATCAACAACATTCGGTTAACTCATGGGCGACAACAGCTACAGGGAAATTTGGGCATGGAAATCCAAAAATGACAACAGTCCCACCAAGACACAACACAGCTCAGGCAATACACAGGACAACAACCCAAACGATTAAGGCACGAACTTGGATTTGCAGTATGGATAAACCTGGGTTCATGGGACAGACAAGTCGGTTTTCCCTCCCATTGGGTGATTGCTTGGGTATGCATGGGTATGCCGAGGTCAAAACACAGAGGCCAGACAGAATTCATAGGAATTGGGAATAGCAAGTGAACTCCAGCGCAGTTAGACTCACGGATTACTGATTCCAAAGGTGCGTGAGGTTTTCCTTCACGATGCACGAGTATGCATATGCAGCCGCAAAGGAAAACGATTTAGACGCCCCAGATCCCAGCGAACTCAGGCGGAGGATGACAGAATACCAGAAAAAAACCCCAACACGACTGACTTCTGCAGCTTTAATTGCATGTGCCCAGGTCGACACTTGTCTTCTTGGAGCTGTATGTGTTTCTTTTCTCACACGTTGCCTTTCCCAGGACTTAGGATACAAACATGTCTTTCACACATCTTTAGAATAATAATAAATTATTATTCTCAAGGACTTAATCCCCTAAGCTTATCCCCTCTTTCCAACCTTTCAGCCCCCTTTCCCTTACCCACCTTATGGAATCTTATTCCCCCATCACTATTTCTTTGTGGTCGGTCTGCACGCAACGATGTTTATATTTGATTAATGATCTTCATAGTTACATATACAAAATCAGGCTCTTGGCCTTTAACACTTAGGCTCTCCGGCCTAATAAACACATAATCCCACCAGCTTATCAACACTCGGCTCACCAGCTCCCCACTAGCTATCTGTACAGTGTGTCGTCAACCAGTGGAGTCTACCCACCATCCTCAAGTTTAACTCCTGATAGGAAAGGAGTCGAAGAAAACTTGCAATCTGTCATGTGAAATCTCTCAAGGAGATCTCATGCATACTTGTCTTGAGACAGTTTGATGCCTGATGCATCCTGACTAATCTCAAGTCCAAGGAAGAAGTGTAGTGGACCTATGTTCGTCATCAAAAACCTTTCATGAAGAATCCTCTTGACTGCAGCAATCACTGAAGTCACGCAACTGGTGATCAACAAATCATCGACATATAGAACTAAAAGTAGAAGTGAATCAGGTATCCTGAGCATGTATACATTTGGGTCTGATCTACAACATACAAAGTTTTGTGACAACAAGTAGGAGTCCATCTTGGCATACCATGCCCTCAGAGCCTGCTTGAGGCCATAAAGTGACTTCTTCAGTCGACAAACCAAAGATGAGTCCTGCATAAATCCTTGGGGATGCTCCATGTAGATCTCCTCAGAGAGATCAACGTGAAGAAATGCATTCTTCACGTCCATATGATGGACTTCCCATCCCTTGGTTGTTGCAATGGAAAGTGCCAATTGTATCGAATCCATCTTCGCTACTGGAGTGAAGGTCTCATCATAGTCAATACCATGAACCTGTTGAAAGCCTTTGGCGACAAGCCTAGCTTTGTATTTGTTAATCTATCCATCTGCTATGTTCTTGGTCCTGTAAACCCATCTACATCTGACAAGTTTCCTCCCATAAAGAAGGGGAACTAGATCCCAAGTCTGGTTCTCGAGGAGGGAGTTGTACTCCTCCTGCATGGCGGATTCCCAAAAGGGATTTCCAGCAGCCTTGCCATAAGACTATGGATCGAAAGAATTAACCAAGAAAATATGCCTGGAGGGAAATGGTTCAGTGGCAGTGAGTGCAATAGGAGGCTCCTCAAAATTAGATCGAGTCCTCCTAGTATCGAATGGATCACCTACAAGATCCCCTACATCCTGAAGAGTAGTCTGTGTCCACTTGGGCCTCTACTCTGGCTCTGCAACTGCATCTGGATGCTCTGACTCTTCATCTGATTGTACTGACTCTGAATCTGAATCTGAATCCTCTAAGTCCTATAAATCAGAACTCTTGTCTAAATAAGAGTCGGCATGTGCATTCTCATCATCTTGGACAGGTGGAAGAGTAAAGGTGTCTGCATGCGGCTGTTGAGGTACATGTGAGACACTTTCCTAGAATTGGACACTATGCTCAATGATGAGTAGATCCGAGGAAAGATCAATAAGCCGATATCCCTTCACACCATCAGGGTATCCAACAAAAATGCACTCGGTGCTCTGTGGATCAAGTGCTTTCCTATTTTTAGAGGGAATTCTGGCCCATGCACGTGAACCAAAAATACGAAAGTACTTCCGGTTTGAGGCCGCTCCAAGCCTCGTAGGGGGTCTTATCCTTGACAGATCTATGGGGAGATCTGTTTTGGATGTATGTTGCACAGTTAAGTGCTTCAGCCCATAGTCTCTGTGGTAGTGACTTTGCATGCAACATGCAAGATGCCATCTCCTTTAGAGATTGATTTTCTGCTCAGCAAATTCATTTTGCTGCGGAGTGTAGGGAATTGTATGCTGCAACTGAATCCCTGCCTCATGGCAAAGATTGTGGATCTCATGATTCACATACTCTCCTCCGTTATCAGTTTGAAGGACTTTGATTTTTTTTCCGGACTGTGTCTCAACCAGGGCTTTGAAGTCTTTGAGGTGTTGAAAGACTTCTGATTTTTTACTAAGAAAGTAGATCCAAGTAAAACGTGAGAAATCATCAACAAAAATGAGAAAAAAACTCACTTTGTTGATCGATGGATGCGTAAAAGTACCCATGAGGTCACTGTGGATCAGATCTAAAGGTGCGGAAGCTCGTTGACACTTTCCTTTGTTGAATTTTTCTTGAGGGTGTTTTCTGAGAACACATCCCTCACATACTCCCTTGGAGAATTGGATGTTTGGTAGACCATCAACTAATCTGTGATTGCTAAGTTGTTTCATGTATCTGAAATTCAAATGTCCAAACCTTTCATGCCATATCCTACTACTTTCATCAACATGAGTAAGCAGTAAAGTAGAATCAGGTTCAATGAATTCAGAAAATGTATACAATCTAGACTGATGATTTACCTCATCAGTAGCAACCTTGGAGTTGGTTTGCATGTCATAGATTTCCATGGAATTTGGTGTGAATACAAATTTCTTTCCGGTGCCAAAATTCGTCATCTGATACACGGAGAGAAGATTGACATAAATCTTGGGAACATGAAGCACATTCTCGAAACTTTCATTGGTGAGTTCAATCCTTCCTTTGCCGATGACTTCGATAGAAGAGTTGTCCCCCATTAGAATGGGAGGACCTTTGCATGCATCCAAAGAAGAATATACTGCTTCTGAGGAATCCATGTGATGTGATTCTCCTGAATCTACGATCCAAGCATCAGGAGAGGAGTTGATGGCAATCAAGACATGGCTAGAATTTTCTTTCTTTGAATTCAGATCTTCTGGCTTCTTCTTCTTTGCACCCTCAGGAATGCGATCTCCAAGGTTGTTTTGCTGAAGTATTTGAGACATCAGAACTATTTTCTTTTGCATGCATGCGGATTCCGAATGGAATCCTTTGTGACAGTATGTGCATTTCTCTCCTTTTCTTCCCTTTTCTCCTTTGGATCCTGAGGCATCAGTGAAGGGTTTTGTGTACCCTTCCTTCTTCGTATGTGCATGAGATTTCCTCTTATCTTTATCTTTATATTTATGATATTTTTGGCTGCCATCATGCACAGTGAGTGCATGCGCCCTTGGGCCTTTGATTGCGCCCATGTTGATGAGCTTGGTTTTATCTTGTGTTAAGGATTCAATAAAGTCCTCAAGAGAAGGCATCTTCTAGGTGGCTCTAGAGGCAAATCTGACAGTATGGAATGTAGATACAAATACAAATAATTCAGGACCAAGATTGGAGAGAATGGTGAGAACCATTTGTTTCTCCTCCTTTGATTTATCAACCCCATAAGCTTTGAGTTGCGACAGTAAATCCTTGAATTTTGTAAAGAAATCTTGGATATTCTCGAAGCTTTTTGGATCCAATGTGCGCAACTCCACCTCCAGCATGTGTCCCCTCATATCATCCCATTTTCCAAAGAGTCATTCCAAGATGGTCCAGGCTTAATTGGGAGTCTTACAGCAAGATATATGAAAAAGGAGATCGGGAGAAATAAGACTGCAAATTGTTCCGAGTGCCTCATCCATGCGATTTAAGTACTTGGATTTTTCTATGGCTGATGTTGGATGTGGATCTGTATTCATGGTTAACCTATACAACCCTCTGGATCAAATATGTATGGCTATTTTCTCCTTCCATGCAAAATAGTTGTAAGGTGTAAGAACGAATTCTTTTTGGAATTCCTTCTTTCCGTTGTCTTCAATCTTTCGTACCTGCAAAAAATTTTGGTGTAGATTTTGCTTAGCAGTTCGTCGGCTCTGATACCATGTAAATGTGTTGACCTACACATAATAGATCTATCTAAACAATGATACACACATTTTCAGAGAGAATTGGAAAAAGAAGAAGAAGGAGAGAAAGAATGCAAAGAATTCTCATTAACCGTTGTGAATAAATGAATAATTTACACATGATATACTATGTATAACTCAATGAGTTCGACTTGAGGTCAACCAAGTCACCATAGTGGTGGTCTAGAATGATATGGAAACACACCAACAGTTACGAGAGTGAACTTCCACCTATTCTAGTCTCTCAGGCAGTTACGGGAGTGAACTGCCACCTAGTTGAGTTAACTAGTCAACTAGTCTTCAATTAAATGACTGAACAAAAAGTAGTCAGGAGTTAACTCAAGGAATCAAGGCTAATGCACCACTCTGGTGATGATAACAAGGAAAGGTCGAATTGTCATGGTGATGATCCCAATGTTGCATGGTGATGATCCCAATGCAACATCTAAACTCAACTCAACTAGTCAAACTGAAGTGTGAACTGAAAGAGAATATTCTCYAGGTGGAATATTCTCTCCTAAAATATAGGAGACTGGATAATGACTAATTATGACTAATAAAAAAATAAAAACCTTAGGAAAAAGAAATCCTAGGTGTGTGTGAAGTAACTCCAACAGACATCGCCTCAGCCCCCCCGTAGACCTGGCCCAAGTCCCGTGGGCATCCATAAGACCTGGGCCAAGCCCGCTGGCATCACCCCAGCCTCCCCCTCGCGAGCTTGGCCCAAGTCCCATTCATATTATAACTGTGTTATAATATAACATTGTTATATTATAACAATGTTATAATATAACAATGTTATATTATAACATTGCTATATTATAACAATGTTATAATATAACATTGTTATATTATAACAATGTTATAATATAACATTGTTATATTATAACAATGTTATAATATAACATTGTTATATTATAACAATGTTAT
>JZKD02S0941129.1:0-13819 GCA_000966675.3 Picea glauca | reverse complement strand
TATGACAGAGACAAGGGTTGCAGCAAGAAAACCCCTGAGAAGTGTGACTTCTGACAAGGTAGAGGATGACTGCCTCTTCTTTAAAAATAAAAATAAAAATTCTCAACAGGCATGCTACTGACACTTAAACAACAAGCCTATGTACGCGGTCTATCAAAGGGAAGGCCACGCATTCACGCGTGCAGGCCCACTATAGTCCGTGTGCACCTTTACAACTGCTCAAAAATTGAAAAACAAGCAATCAAGCAATGGCAGGGAGTACTGGTATTGAGAACCAGAATCCCTTGAAGGCACAGGAACATACTTTGACAGAAAAAGATGCAAGGAAACTTTAATAAAAAAAGATAATATGAGGTTTCACCTAGGCTATAGACTGCAACAAAAGAGACTAGAACTAAAATCCAGAAAACCCCTGAGAAGGATCACTTCTGACAGGGAAGAGGATGACGGCCTCTCTTTAAAAAAAAAAATTGTGGACTCAGACACGCTATTGATCCTTCATTAGCTAGTGTGTGCATGCGAGATGTATGTAGGTAGGGCACGTGTACATGCTTACAGGCCTTATACAGGCTGCGTATACCTCTGCGACTTCCCGTAAAAGAAAAAACAGACAAGCAAAGAAAGCAGGGAGTACTGGTATGGAAGACCAGAATCCCTACTAGCTCAGACTCTTTCAGAAACTCAGAAAAAAGGTAGTAAAACCAATTAAAAATACCTAAAAAGTACCCCCCAAAACCCTAGAGATCCCCAATACGATTGAAAATTCTGTTGTGGGTGTGAAATCTCTCATATGGACTAGCATTAAGGGTTTTAATCATGCATGCATAAATGACCTAAAGTATCCTACTTTTTACCAACATCCCAATCATAAACCCAATTATTCATATGCAAATACAAGGTTAAATAGATCCAGTTACTGTACCTTAGTTTCTGTGTTTGATGTCGATCCCTTTAACGCTTGGTCGCTCCTTGACTGCAACTCTCCTCCCAACAATGACCTGCATTCATAAAAGACTAACAAAGAACTCCACATGCATATGATCTATAAACTAATGGGTTAGATATTCTATCAAAATATAATAAAATTTAAATATTGACAAGCTCATATGGCGGGACGGGAAAAGTACTTCTTTTATTAATCTCACAAGAGTAATCTTACAATAGTGAGATCGACCACTGCTCCTTGAATCTGTTCCTAGGCTCCTCTTCAACTATGCTCAAACTACTTATGTATATGCTTCTCTTCACACAATAGTTGTAAAAGGTTGGGGCAAGGGGAATGTTAAATCGGGTATAGTTTCTTTGCTATGAATTTCCTCCTTTCAATTGGGACCCCTACCCCTTCTTTTATAGGCTAGAAAGGGATAGGTATTTGGTCGAGTGACCGGATATGGGAGGTCGAACGGTTTATTTAACTTACCCAAAACTGTGTGTTTCGTCTGCAACTTTCCATTTTTTGTGCTTTTGTAGGTACACGCGGGTTGTAGTGGGTCAGCTAGCATGTACACGTGTGCAGTAGTGGAGTAGGGCGCGTGTGCCTTTAAAAAGAGTGTTTTTAAGAAGAGTTGTTCAGTAGTGGCTTGGCATAGAAGGCTAGTGAGATGGCCCGATGTCAGGTAAACATGTCTGGTGCAATTTAGGGTTATAACATGTGGTCCATTCATCCTCTTCTTGCTCAATAGGGAGGTTACGTGCATCCTCAAAGACTTTTTGTCTTACAACTTGTAAATATTGATCTATTGTGGGGTACTGACTATCAAATAAAAAACTAGCTACAAAGTTTTGAGTCATATCGTACCAATCTAAAGTGGTGAGGCACAGTTCTGCTTCAATATACCAATTAATAGGCGTTGTGTCCAAAGTGTTAATGAATTTATTCACCCACTGCTCTTGAGGAATGTTGCTCTAGGATTCCTCGCAACTTCGCACATGGTCCTTCGGACAACTCTGACCCGTGTATCGAACTTCACACCATTCAACTTGGTCTGAAAGTGCATTGTCATCAAAGTGCGACATTTCACCCACTCCATGATGTTCTTCTTGTGTGCTCCCCACCATCTCACTGGTGTTACTTTCAAGGCCTCATCCAGTGCCAATAACCTCTGTTGTACTGGTACAATTTCTTCAAATTACAATAAGAAAGTTTCTAATTGATTTAAACCATCAAATGTGGGTAGATTACTTACTTTTGTGCCCATCCAGTGAACTTCCCTAGTCAATATAGCACACCTCTGCACATAAACTTCATACATTTTGTTTTTCCAATTCTCTAGTGCTTCTTTTGAATCTGATGAGCATGCATTGTCACTTCGCCAACTTAAATTCCCACCTGATGTAGGATTAACATAATATTTTTTTCCTTGATGTCAATTTATATATATTCTCTATCTCGTATGGTCAATCTTCTTCTCTGATGGGTTTTGTGTATCTGCGACCTTCATCGGGATCAAGGGGTGCAATGACCCTAAGGCCATCACCTTCAAATGTCATTCTTCTTTTCTTTAAGTCAACGACAGTGGAATTTTTGAAAGCCCAATCAATTCCTAATAGCGCAGGATAAGGACAACTATCATCAACTATCTCAATCACCTCGAAGTCCACAAACGTCCTTACCCCGTCGATGTCCACAGGGACATGATTCAGTCTTCCAAAGAGGCTTACTTCCTGCTGATTATCCATACTAAGCCTAATAGGGGAGTAAATCAACTTGGGTCTTCCCATCAGTGCCCAGGTCTGCTTCGTCATAACATTGACCTCTGACCCTAAGTCGAGGACCACATAATCTATGTCATAATCTCCAATCTGAGGATTAAGGTGTATTTCCTTGTTTGTCCTTCTCTTTCTGGATACTTGATGTACTTCTTTATTCAGCAGAGGATCTACCCTGCCTATCTCATATTGTCTGATCAAATTTTGTAGTTCTTGCATAGCTCTTTCATCCTTAATCAAATTAATGCAAGTACATAAGAATTCCATAATCTTGCTTACCTCTTTTCCTTCTCCAGGCAAGGCAGACTGATCTAATGCCAGAGGCATTCCACTTTCTCTTACCTCTGGTTGTGTCTTGGATGAAGAAGGCTGATCTCTTCCAAATTCTCTTCTGGCCTCTTCAAACGTCTGCTTTTGTTTCCTTGGGTTGAAAACTTGTGTTTTCTCTGCATCTCTTATGACCCTTGATCCTTCTGTAGTCTTTCATGGGGTCACTATGTATTCTCCTGTAACAATGCCTCCTCTAGTGATAACAATTAATATGGGATCCTCCCCGCGAGGTTATGCTGATATTAGTTGTACTTACTGGTTTCCTCCTCATCTCTCCTGAAGTTTGGCTAGAATTATTGGACAGTCTTCAATAAGATGTTCAAATGAGTTGCAGTATCTACAAGTGGTACACGGGTTTTGACATTCCCTTTCCAAGTGTCTCGGTTGTGCACAGTTATAACAAATGATCTGACATCAACCTCGACCCATGCCTCCTCCTTGTCCTCTTCCTATGAATCCACCACGAGGGTTGAAGTTTCCTCTTCCCGATGAATTAAACTGTGAATTATTTCCCTCCTTCTTCATCTCTCCTTGAATTCTATATGTATCTCTTGACATTTCATGCAATAGGTCATAATCCCTATAGTCCTTCTCATCATTCCCCATAGATTTACAGAATGTACAGTAAATATTGGTAGGTGTATGGACATATTTTTGCATGTAATAGCATTCACCAGTGCGATGTCTATTTCTACATACCTTGCACCAGAGTAGAGTAACCTTCTTCAAAGGGCTCAAAGATCCAGATGCCAAGTATTCATGAAATAGGGGACAATGCTCCTTGTCATGGCCCTCTGATTTGCATAAGTTACACCAGATGTATTCTCTTTTATCTTTTCCCTTGTCTTTATTCATATCTTCGACCTGCAGAGATAAGCTAGTTAGATAACTCAAAATTTTACTCATACCTGAGTTGGATTCTCCCATAGGGGTTGATTCTAGCTTCATGGCGATCTCCAATGCCTCAGCCTATGAAGAAACCTTCCGTTGCATCAAAGGAACTATGATGTGTGGTAGGAGCGAAGAAATGAACCATTCCTTGTTCTGCTTTTTTGGGATCTGAAAACTCAACCGGCCTATCAAGGTCTTAAACCTCTAATCAAACTCCCAAACAGGTTCGGCTACTCTCTTCTTGATTTCTTTCAGTTCTATAATGCACTGTGACTCTGACTTGGGTTTCTTAAATTCTTCTCTGAGCGCGGTCTTGATATCATTTAGCAGTTTAGTCTGTGAAACTCCCTTAAAAAACTTCATATACTAGCTCAGTGAGCGGTCTCTCAAGGTACTAAACTCAAGTCTCTTAATTTCTTCGTCATTGACTTTCTTAATACTCCATACAGCTTCGCATAGAAACCAGTGTTGATCAGGATCTTCAGATCCATCTCCTCTAAAGATAGGTAGCCTCATCTCATATGACATAGATCCTCCTAGGTTTCTTTATTGATTATTTATTGAACTGCTAGTAACAGTTCTCTGTGAACTGTTGTTTTAATGCTGCTAAAACAACAGAAGGAGTAATAGTACTTACTTCGATAGTCGGCACAGTTCCTGAAGTCTCTAATTATTTTCAGTGAGGTTCTCTAGTCTTCCCTTCCTCTTCCCTAGAGGACTCTAAATGTTCCTTGTTCAATAACTCTTCTTCTTCTCCATTGTAGAACCCTTAATCCTGTGACAGTGGTTCATGGTTATGCTCAAACAGTTTTACCAGAGGAAACTCTCTGAAGGTTCTTCCACTGTGTGTGTGTCCAACCTTTGTGTCGATGTCACTATTTGAGTTCTTGAACATTATATTTTCAATCTGACCAAATACTGCATCTTCGAGATGTTCTTCTCATGCAATAGCATCTTGATCTTCAACTTCAAAAAGTGTAAAATTTTTCCTCTAGGTCCCTTAAAGAAATACCTCTCTGCTTGGCTATATGACTATACTCTGTCGATAGAAAAATCGATAATGTACCATCCAATGGTGTTATCAAACCAGTCATATACTTCTCTTGACATGACGTTATCAACTCTCTTGACCTTCTTGATCAACGCCGACGTCCAAACCACAGGTGGTCTAGATCGGATTTCAAACTGGGTATCTGCTAATGTGGCTAACCACTCGTATAGCTCCTTATGAATTCCTCCAAAGAAAATATCATGTATATCAATAAAGATATACCTTCCCAACCAATATTTTTTACTAAGATTAGGGTTCTTATTATGAGCTTCAAAGATGTCCTTTTCTTGTTCTTCTATCCACTTATGAATCTCTGTCTTTGATGGAAACCACCTTGACATTCCCTCAAGAATATCCCTATCCCGGCAACAGAACCATTTGTTGGCACAGGGGAAGACCTAGGGTTCAACTCTAACAATGTACCAACAATCCCTAACTATTGGCCCTTTCGGCAACACCTATGGAGCATATGCAGTCTCACCCAAAGTAGCAATAGG
This sequence comes from Picea glauca, assembly GCA_000966675.3. NCBI lineage: Eukaryota > Viridiplantae > Streptophyta > Pinopsida > Pinales > Pinaceae > Picea > Picea glauca. Next base: position 8,341 of record JZKD02S0941129.1, on the reverse strand, counting down.
GGGTTGCAAGACACAAGTGTCTATAACCAGAGGAGATGCAAAGTGGATCCAAAAGAAAAACACACATAAATCTAGTTATGCTTTATCAACTCAATCCTACTCCTCACATTTATATCTCAGATCTACCACAATCAATTCAATAACAGTATAACAGAAAGAAAAATAACAATGCATCAATCACATGGAACAACAAGATATACGTGGTTCACCCTCTCCCTAGGGCTACGTCCACAGAACTGTGTTTCTTGATATTATTTGAAAACATACAGTTCTATCTTCACTCTTAGATTGCAGATCTCTCTCTCTTCCTCTTACTCTCTTCCCTCCCTGCACACCTAGCTGCAGGGTTGATCTTCGCACCCAACTGAATATCTTACAATACAGACTCTCTCTCGACACACTACCTCTCTTACACAACAACAATATTTACTCTCTTAACCCACAATGACAAACTCAGTACCAACCCATCCTAGGTCCTCTAGACCTTTATTTATACATTACAATGACTCTCAGACAACCTTAGATTGAAGTCTAAGTGTCAAAACCCTAAATTCCAAAACCCTAGGTGTTTAAAACCATAGGTCAACTTGACCCGCATTTTCAGGGCTCCGCCAGCCTGTCTTTCCTCCTTTCCCGCGAGGTGATCCAAAGCATCTGTCAGTATCTTTTTTGGATTGCTGAGTTTTCCATGATCCATCTTCCTTGCTGATCTATATTCCTTGATCTTCTCATTCAATGACTCATTTTCCCTTACTTTTCTCCTTCTTTTCTACTTCTTTGACCACTTTGACCTAATCTCAGTCAATGTGCCTTCCGCATAATTCGTACTTCGCCTTTCTTCCTTAATATTCACTTTCTTCCATAACCAAGGGCCAACAGGTTGAAAAAGTGTTTAAGACTAATATTGTCTATTTCAACAAAATATTATTTCCTAATAGGTAGTGTCACCACATTTTCAAAGCATGCACACTAGGAGTAAATTCTAGATGATGAGGTGCATAATTTTCTTCATGAGGATTTAGTTTTCACGATTCATAGGTAATCACATAGTCATCATGCATTAACACTACCCCTAGTCCTTAATTTGAAGCATCAGTACATACCACAAAGTCCTTATGTGGATCTTCTATCCTCAGAATATGTGTTTTTAACAATTATTTTATCTTTTCAAACATTTCTTGACATCTCTCAGTCCATTTAAATATGATTCCCTTTTTATGTAAAGAAGTTATTGGATAAACAAGTTTTGAAAACCCCTCTATGAATCTATGATAATACCCTATAATGCCCATGAAATTTCAAACATCTGACACATCCTTTGGCACTGGCCAATCTAGGATTTCTTTGACCTTTTGATTTGGGTCAACTAAAATCCCTTCTCCTGAAATTACATGCCCAATTGCTATACTTTATCTTGGTAAAATTCACACTTACTGAATTTGTTGTACATTTGATGTTCTCTAAGTGTGTTTAGAACTAGTCTTAAGCGTTATTCGTGGTTTTCTTTAGTCTTTGAGTAAATCAATATGTCATCGATGAACACTATTACAATCTTCTATAAATATTTTCTCAATACATTGTTCATTAGGCACATAAATTTAGTAGGTGTGTTTGTTAAGACAAAAGGTACAACTAAAATCTCATAATTGTTGGAAAGTATGTTGTCATTGACATCAACCATAAAAGAAGTCTAGAATCCCTAGAAGCCCCTATAAATAACGTGTGATGTCAACCCTAGAAGAAGTATGGAATCTTGTAGAAGTGATGGGATTAGGTTATAGAAAATTTTGCCTCACCCCATGCAACTTACTTGGATGGCCTTTCCATTTCCCTATGAAAACTTGAAGTCCTCTTTTGTACCTCCTAGAGCAAAAAAAAATTATATTTTTCAACATATACGTGCCCTACCAGTTATACAGCATGCGTATATGCAGGTTTCACCATTACATCCCACGTACATCAAGCTTGGTTCTCAAAATAAAAAATTGTGTCGAGTTTCCATGTCACGTCATGAGATCCATGATCCTTGACCTTCCATATACTGGAAACATTCTGAATCGGCCCTTCAATTCCATTTGAAGGCTATAAATTGAGCCATATCCAAGTCGTGGAAGATGAAAGAATTCAAATTTTGAGAGCTAAGATACTCTAGAGAAATTTTCACTTCACATTAAGTCTACATCCATTTATCCTTGAAATTCTGAACACATTGTTTATCCCCCAAGTTCTTCCCTCTTTGATGGAGAACCTCATTTTCTCCTTTATATGAGATTTCCTTTGGTGGATGATTGAAGTGGTGGAGGCCCAGATGGAAGGGAATTAGTTTCTCAGTTATGAGACGTGCCGACACAGAAGTTTGTCACTTATACACTTATGTTGATCATTTTTTAATATAAGTACTCTTTTCTCTTCCAATTGATATCTCACAAATATTTGAATTATTATTCCATGGGAATATTTGTTATTAATGTTAATGAATTATTCTATTGTATGTGCTAACAATATATATTATCACCATATGCTTGCGTATCTTGGTTGTTGAGGACAAGTTGCAAGTATAAATCTTTGAGTTGTGTGCTCAACGATGGTCTTCATCGAACATCCGGACAAGATAGGATCTTGATATTGTATGGTTAGAATTTTCATTTATATAGGATACTTGGAATTATAATTTATTTATGCAGTCATTCTTTCTAGTGTGGTTTACCCCATACCATAAAGTGATTTTCCTCGTAACAATTTATTTGAAGGAATAAGTGACGGGTCTATTTTAAGGAGTATCCAAAGTGGTCCACTTATGACGTAGATTTAAGAATGGTCATCACAGGAACACACTTTGAAGAATCCTACAAGAATCCCTAGATGTGTGGTCATGAAGCTCGAATATGTTTGAGGAAAAATATGATGAAGTACATTGAAAATGTATTCAAAACCCTCATAGATGGATATTCCTCATCATTCCATTTCCAACGGTAGGTGGTACACCACNATTACTTTTGCGCTCCTCAAAGTCGTCCCCCATGTCAAATATTGGTGGGAAACGTTCTGTGAGCAAAAGGAAACAGAGGAACCCTCATTATTTACAGTCACAACAACCTCAGATTCCTTCAAAAATTCTATTACGGAACAATACTACCCTGTCGAAAGTTATGACGACTTATATACAAATGGACCACACCGCGGCAAGAAAGAGACCAAGCAGTGCCAGATTTCACATATATATTCCATACCTTGCGCACTAAGTTGGGTATCAATATTTAGAGCGACATCTGGTGCTCAAGTATCGCGATGCTCTGCATAGATACATCCATACTGAAATGTAATTTCTAGACATCTCATCCTTGGGTGCGGCCTACCAATATATCGTCAAAATCAAGCAGAAGCCCAAACAAAAGACACGGCAATTTGGGCATGGGAACCCCGCACAAAAAAATCCAGGAAAGGGTGGCCCCAACCCACAGAACAAAGGACAGAGAAAAGATGGATAGTATCAGTATAACTAGTCCAAGCCACAAGCAAATAAGGACACTGGAAAGATAAAGAAAAATACCGGGAAATGGTGTGATTTCCATAAGAGCCCTTGGCATAACACTGTTGATTGTCGCTCAAAGCAGTCATTGGTGGCCAAAGTGAAAGCCTCTGAATCAGATGCAGATTTTGACTCTGAGCCAAAATCAGAAAGGGGAATATAGATCATTGACGCGGAACTCAGTGCCACCGTTGCTACCACCAAGCTCCAGCCTGGTGAACCAAATGAGCCAGAAGAAGGAGAGCACCTCTTCCATTCCCAAATGTGGGTAAAAGGAACCCCACTACACTTCATCATTGATAGCGGTAGCCAGAAGAACCTCATCTCTACAGAGGTCATCAAGCAGCTAGCCCTGCCCACAACGCCTCACCCACAACCCTACACCATTGGATGGCTCCGCCAAGGAAGCGATCTCTGCATCATCCAACAGTGTCGACTGTCATAGAACATCAAGCCCTTCAAAGACAAGGTTTTGTGTGATGTTTCTCCTCTCAAATTTTGTGATGTTATTTTGGGCCAACCTTATTTATGGAAAAGTCGTGTTGTATATGAGTCTAGGCCTCGTAGTGTTATTATTACTTTGAATAGGAAATTGTACAGGATACCTGAGGCAGTCCCACCTAGTGCTATTTCCTTGATCTCTACTAAGAAATGCAGGAATTTCATCTCTCAGATGGGGAAGTTTGTCTTCTTCATGATTCTCTCTCAGAATAAGAGAAATAGCACAGCCACATCCAGGGTATCTGCAGCCAACCTCTCCACACAAAAAAATAAAGTAGATAAGGTCGTGGAAGAATACTCGAATATCTTCTCCTCACCTACCAGGGACCTCTGCAATGCCATGTCAAGAACCCCACGACCCCTAATGCATCGTTGCCCAATGGGCCAGTCTATCGTCGCTCTTTGTTAGAGAATGAGGAAATCAAGCAAAAAATACAAGAACTTCTCCACAAGGGGCACATTTGTCCCAGCTCATCACCTTGTTGGGGCCCAATCGTGCTAGTACAAAAGAAAGATGGAACCTGGCAACTCTGCATTGATTACCGGGCTCTGAATAAAATCACAGTCAGAAACCGGTACCCAATTCCCCGAATCGATGACCTCCTTGATCAACTCAAGGGGATAAATACCTCAGTAAGATTGATCTAAAGTCTGGCTACCATCGGGTCCCAATAGAACAAACAGATGTATGGAAGACCGCCTTCAAGTCAAAGGAAGGCCTTTTTGAATGTTTGGTCATGCCCTTTGGTTTGACAAATGCTCCGACCACTTTCATGAGGATGATGGAAGATATCCTCCCGCCATTCACCAATAATTTTGTAGTGGTTTATCTGGATGACATTCTCATCTACAACAAGACTTGGGCCGAACACTTGCAGCATACTCAACAGGTTCTTCACACCCAGCGACAACACAAGCTATATGCCAACTTGGAAAAATTCTCCTTCGGCATGGACATAGTCCATTACCTGGGCTACATCATTGATCAGCATGGTGTACATGTGGATCTAGCCAAGATCCAAGTCATCCGTGACTAGCCAGCCCTAACCACACTCACTGAGCTTCAGAGCTTCTTGGGCCTTGCCAATTTCTACCACAGGTTTGAGTTGGGATTTTCCCATATTGTATGGGCCCTCAACCAAATCACCAGGGGTGGTGGTAAGGAAAAACTTTCATGGGGCCGGTCCCAACAACAAGCGTTCAATGATTTGAAGCAGTTCTTGTGCTCATCCGCAGTACTTTCACTACCAAACCTGTAGCATCCCTTTGAGATCGAGATAGATGCTTCAGACTATGTTGTGGGTGTCATTCTCACTCAGCACGACCACCCCGTGGCCTATCATAGTGAGACACTATCCGATGTTGTCCGTAAGTACCCTACTTATGCCAAAGAAATGTACTCCATTGTGCAAGCCTATCGTCAGTGGAGACATTACATTCTTGGGAAGGANCCCCACTACACTTCATCATTGATAGCGGTAGCCATAAGAACCTCATATCTATAGAGGTCATCAAGCAGCTAGCCCTGCCCACAATGCCTCACCCACAACCCTACACCATTGGATGGCTCCGCCAAGGAAGCGATCTCTGTGTCATCCAATAGTGTCGACTGTCATATAACATCAAGCCCTTCAAAGACAAGGTTTTGTGTGATGTTTCTCCTCTCAAAGTTTGTGATGTTATTTTGGGCCAACCTTATTTATGGAAAAGTCGTGTTGTATATGAGTCTAGGCCTCGTAGTGTTATTATTACTTTGAATAGGAAATTGTACAGGATACCTGAGGAAGTCCCACCTAGTGTTATTTCCTTGATCTCTACTAAGAAATGCAGGAATTTCATCTCTCAGACGGGGAAGTTTGTCTTCTTCATGATTATCTCTCAGAATAAGAGAAATAGCACAGCCACATCCAGGGTATCTGCAGCCAACCTCTCCACACAAAAAAATAAAGTAGATAAGGTCGTGGAAGAATACTCGAATATCTTCTCCTCACCTACCAGGGACCTCTGCAATGCCATGTCAAGAACCCCACGACCCCTAATGCATCGTTGCCCAATGGGCCAGTCTATCGTCGCTCTTTGTTAGAGAATGAGGAAATCAAGCAAAAAATACAAGAACTTCTCCACAAGGGGCACATTTGTCCCAGCTCATCACCTTGTTGGGGCCCAATCGTGCTAGTACAAAAGAAAGATGGAACCTGGCAACTCTGCATTGATTACCGGGCTCTGAATAAAATCACAGTCAGAAACCGGTACCCAATTCCCCGAATCGATGACCTCCTTGATCAACTCAAGGGGATAAATACCTCAGTAAGATTGATCTAAAGTCTGGCTACCATCGGGTCCCAATAGAACAAACAGATGTATGGAAGACCGCCTTCAAGTCAAAGGAAGGCCTTTTTGAATGTTTGGTCATGCCCTTTGGTTTGACAAATGCTCCGACCACTTTCATGAGGATGATGGAAGATATCCTCCCGCCATTCACCAATAATTTTGTAGTGGTTTATCTGGATGACATTCTCATCTACAACAAGACTTGGGCCGAACACTTGCAGCATACTCAACAGGTTCTTCACACCCAGCGACAACACAAGCTATATGCCAACTTGGAAAAATTCTCCTTCGGCATGGACATAGTCCATTACCTGGGCTACATCATTGATCAGCATGGTGTACATGTGGATCTAGCCAAGATCCAAGTCATCCGTGACTAGCCAGCCCTAACCACACTCACTGAGCTTCAGAGCTTCTTGGGCCTTGCCAATTTCTACCACAGGTTTGAGTTGGGATTTTCCCATATTGTATGGGCCCTCAACCAAATCACCAGGGGTGGTGGTAAGGAAAAACTTTCATGGGGCCGGTCCCAACAACAAGCGTTCAATGATTTGAAGCAGTTCTTGTGCTCATCCGCAGTACTTTCACTACCAAACCTGTAGCATCCCTTTGAGATCGAGATAGATGCTTCAGACTATGTTGTGGGTGTCATTCTCACTCAGCACGACCACCCCGTGGCCTATCATAGTGAGACACTATCCGATGTTGTCCGTAAGTACCCTACTTATGCCAAAGAAATGTACTCCATTGTGCAAGCCTATCGTCAGTGGAGACATTACATTCTTGGGAAGGAGACAATCATCCACACTGATCATAAGACACTGTAGTTTATGCAGACGCAAGGAAAATATGATCGCCATCAAAAGTGGTCCACATACTTGCAACATTTCCACCTCAACATCAAGTATAAAATAGGAAGCACCAATCGCATCGTTGATTGCATCAATACACCACCAGTCACGACACTCACCACGGTGCTAGAATTTTACGACCATGAGACCTCTGGATGGCCCCAACTCTATGAGACAGACCCAGAGTTCACCACCACCTACCAAATGTTGGGTGAAAACATAGTTGTCGATAATTTCTATCTTCGGGATGGGTTGTTGTGTCGTCTTGGCCATATCTGTGTTTCATCAAGCGAGCGAGCGAGGCTGATCTAGGAATCCCACTACAATCGGGTGGTACGACACTTCAGCGTCAAAAAGACAGTGGCGATGCTACAAAAACATTTCTACTGGTCGAAACTTCGACATGAGGTCAACAAGTATATCAGGTCCTGCACTGCCTGCGTTATTGCCAAACCAACCACTAATAAAAAGGGTCTGTACACCCCTCTTCCTACTCCTGACAGGCCATGGGAATCCATCTCAATGGACTACATGTCGGGCCTCCCATCCACCAAGTGGGGAAATGACTATGTTTTTGTGGTTGTTAACCATTTTTCTAATATGGTGATTATGGTTGCCTACAAGAAGAGAATCATAGCAGAGGCCACTTCCAAGCTCTTCTTTGAACAGGTCTGGGTACATTTTGGACTCCCACAAAGTATTGTCTCAGATAGGGATAGTTGATTTCTCATCACATTCTGGTTGAGCCTCTAGGCATTGCTGGACACCAAGCTAACCAAATCCACGACCTTCCCCCCCAGAAATATGGCCAAACTGAGGTCGTAAATCAAATGGTTCTGAATATCCTCCACATGTATAATTCAAAGCACCTTCGCACATGGGTGTTGGATTACTCAGAGGGGGGGTGAATCAGTAATAGTGTAATTATAATCAGTAATTTCGGCCTTCTTTTCTTCACCTTCACTCAGAATTTCAGTTTAGATATCCTTGGTTACCTCAGACACATATAGATACTTAATATTCTCAAGTGTGATTCAAATGAGAGAGCCTTGCCTCTTATTTATACTCTCCAAGTAGCTTCCTTAAAAACATCTTCTAGGTCACTTGGCCCACTTTCCTTATTTTAGGG
>JZKD02S0941117.1:197505-241506 GCA_000966675.3 Picea glauca | reverse complement strand
GGTGGAGGGGAGCTCAATATAGATCCCACAAATATGGAGGACATCATTAAATGGTTAATTCCTACAAATTTCACTGAAGTTGGGAGTTTTTTTGGGAAAAGACAATACCTTTGGAAGTTCATAAATTCTTTTTTAATAGTAGTTGCACCACTCCACATTATAAAAACTAGTGGTAAGAGTTTCCAGTGGTGGAAGCATCAGTAGAAGGCCTTTGATTAACTGAAAAAGAAATATTTTCCAAGAAATAGTTCTCATGCTACCAAACTTGAAGAATCCCTTTGAAGTGGAGACATATGCAAGTGGGTATGACATGGGAGCAGTTTTGATGCAAGGAGGAAGGCTTATATGTTATAATTTTAAGATATTTCATGGGGAAATTATCAACTACCCTACCTGTGACAAGGAACTCTATGCCCTAGTCCATGTCGTCAAGAAGTGGAAGAAATATTTGATGGGAAAAGAGACCATCATTCACACAGATCACCATCCACTATAGTATTTGCAGGCCCAAAGTAAGTTACAACAAAACATGCATTACAAGTGGATGGGGTTTTTACAAAAATCATCTAGTCAAAAAATATAGTAAGGGAAGCAAAATAATGTTGGAAGACATGCTTTCACAACCACCCAACTATTTTTTTCAAGCATTGATAGTTCTATTCGATCTGAAATTACTTTAGGAGATGATTATCGTGGAAAGGCCTTAAGAAAAGGTGTTGTGTTAGTATTAACCAAGAAAAATGAGAATAAAGAGATTCTTGATGTCTTCTATGTACCCAATATCAAACATAATCTAATAGGTATAGGACATTTGAGTCAAAAGGGTTATGATGTCATATTCAAGGACTCTAGATGCACTATCTTAGATAAGCCACCTAGTATAAGACTTGTTGCAAAGGTTAAAATGACCAAGAATAGAATGTTCCAATTGAATCTAGGAAGTGTAAACATGTCATAGTAATATGCACGAAATGTCTCAAGGATAGATGAGACTTGGTTGTGTCGCCTTAGGTATGGTCACCTACCTTTTAGGAGTTTCATTCTCTCGCAAAAAAAAATGGTTAAGGGATTTCCTATATTGAATGAACAAAACATCCGTTGTGAAAGTTGCATTCTTGGAAAACATTAAAGATATAGTTTTCTAGAAGGCTCCTATAGAGCCAAAGAGAATCTAGAAATAGTTTACACAGATCTATGTGGGCCCATGCAAACTCATTCCATTGGTGGAAGTTTTTATTTTCTAAAATTCATTGATGATTTTAGCAGGAACGTTTGGGTATATTTCCTCAAAAACAAATCTAATACATTAACAGAGTTCAAAGAATTTAAAGCTATGGAATAAAAATAGAGTGTAAAATATGTCAAAGTGATTAGGTCAAATGGAGGAGGAGAGTATGATTCAAATAATTTTCCAAGTTTTTGTAGAAAACAAGGAATTGAAAGGCAGTTCACCACCAGATATAGTCTGCAGCAGAATGGAGTGCCTGAAAGAAAGAATCAGACCATCATGAACATGGAAAGGAGCATGATCAAAGATAAGAATCTATCCAATGCTTTTTGGGTTGAAACTGTTGTTTGTTCATTCTACATACTAAACATATCTCCAAGGAAAAGTGTGAAATATAAATTCCTCAAGAGGCATGCAGTGGCGCGAAGTCAAGTGTCCCTCACTTCATAATTTTTGGTTGTATAGCCTATGCACATGTCCCAGAAGAACTAAGAAGGAAACTTGATAGAATGAATGAAAAGTGCATTTTCATTTGGTACATTGAATAATCCAAATCCTATAGACTATATAATCTATTCACCAAGAAATTTTTGGTAAGTAGATATGTAAAATTATTGGACAACAAATCTTCGAGTGACTGAAAAAATGAAACAATGGATCGCCCAAATCCATTTCTCCAAATAGACGAACATGTGGAAAGATTAGGAAAAAAAGTACCTCCACCAAGACTTCCAAGGTTACATGTGCAAAGACAAGAAGAATAGACTGAAAATAGTTATTTTGGTAATGATTCAATAGCTTCTATGAGAAATCAGAAAACATGGAGCTTGAGGGAAATCCTTGAGAAGTTGAATGACACGGATCAACAAGTTCACTTTGCTTTATTATCTTATCAACCTACTTATTTTGAAGAGGACATGAAAGAAGAACATTGGTTACAAGCCATGAATGAAGATATTGAAGCTATTCAAAAGAATGAGACATGGTATCTTGTTGATATCCTAGTTAAAACCAACATTGGTGTTAAGTGGGTTTACAAGACAAAACTAAATGAGAAAGGCAGGGTAGAGAAACATATGGCAAGGATAGTTTCCAAAGGGTTTGCTCAACAACCCAGTATTGACTATGATGAGACCTTTGCTTCAGTGGAAAGGTTGAACACTATTAGAATTTTCATAGCCATTGCATCCTAGAAAAAATGGCTAGTTTATCAGATGTATGTGAAGTCATCCTTTTTTAATGGAAATTTAGAGGAAGAAGTGTATGCATATCAACCACCAGGATTTGAAGTAAAAGGATAAGAGTACAAAGTGTACAATCTAAAGAAATAATTGTATGGATTAAACCAAGCTCCAAGCGTATGGTACAATCAAATTAACTCTTATTTGTTCAACAATGGGTTTAGCAGGAGCAATAATGAGCCCACACTTTATACCAAATCATATCAACAAGGTAAAATTATTATAGTTTGTCTTTATATTGATGATATGTTATATATTGGTAATCTGATGTTAGATGATTTCAAAGGTGCCATGAAAAGAGAGTTTGAGATGACAGACCTTGGTCTCATGAAGTACTTTTTTAGAATTTAAGTTAATAAATTCACTCTTGAGGAATTTTCATATATCAAAAAAAGTATGCTAGACATATCTTAAAGAGGTTTAAGATGGACAAATACAAACAACAAGAAACACCTATTGAAATAGGAAAAAAATTGAGCAAGCAATATAATGAACCAATAGTTGATTCAACATTATATAGGAGGCTGTAGGAAACCTCATGTACCATACTACAACTATACTTGATGTTATGTATGCAGTTAGTTTCATTTCCATATTTATGGAGTCTCCCAAGGACTCTCACTTGAAAGTTGGAAAAACAATTTTAAGGTATATTGTAGGTACAATTCATTAGGGATTGTGGAACACAACTTATGAATACAACATACTTATAGGATACACCGACAATGAATTTTTTGGTAGCATTGATGATAGGTAAAGAACATCAAAATATGATTTTCCTCTAGGAACAAATTTGATCTAATGGGCCTCCAAGAAGAAACCCATTGTCATAATATCTTCTGCAAAAGTAGAATATGTAGCAGCTACTACAACATCATGCATGTAGTGTGGCTAAGAAGACTCTTGAAAAATATTGCACATGTGGAGAAGGAGCTAAATTCTATTTTCTGTGACAACGGTTCATCAATTGGATTGTCCAAAAACCATGTGTTTCACTGGAAAAAAAAATTAGAAAACACGTTGGCATTCCCTATCACTTCATTCACGAGTGTTGGTTATCACTCTTTCTATCTACTTCTTGGATGACCCAGGTTCAGATATGAATAGTTTAAAAAAAAACCCTCTAAAACTACCCCTCCTTGGTAAACAAGAAGAAAACACAACACACAGAATTTACCACACAGTCACACCCGACATAGTTCTATGGGTGACTGCAATGTTTAGACGCTTGCAGTCTAGGAAAGAGTGGGGATCTAGGATTGAAATTCATCTTCTTGGGCCTTGATATGGTTATTCATTCTATTGTTCTTAATATCCATTCATTTGTTAAGGTTATGCATGCATTCTAACATATCTAACATATGATAGATCTAACTAAATCATTTGTTCATTCAGTCATCATCTAGCTACCAACAGAAGGTAAATATGCCATAAACACAACACATAACATGGGTTTTACTGTAGTTTCCCCCTCCTGGTCTACGTCCACAAATATTTGGCTTCTTAGGCTCTTCTTATTATGTTGCTACAAAGTATGGCACCCTGCGCACTAAAATTCCAATCCTACAACCACAAAATAGGTTCCACCACCTCCGTGAGGATGACTAGATTGCACCAAGACCCACAGCCTAATATATAACCCTCAATATCTCACTACTTGATTCTACTACATATCAACAAATTACAAAAGTATCTCAGATCTTACAGTAGTTTCCTTATCTGAACAGAACAAAACTAAGGAACAACCATAAAAGAAATAACAACAAAAACAACCAAAACCACAACAACAACACCAACAACAACCATAATCATAACAAAAACAAAAAAAACCATGACCTAGACCTCCTAGGTGCTTATTTATACGAAATTTTAGCTTATCAACCATTACAATCTCTTACAAAAAACCTAACCCTAACGTGCTTATGTTTTCTTGCATCCACGCCTTTCATGTTTTCCTCCTTTGCATGCAGCTTTTCCTCGCATGTGTTCTTTTTACTGCTAGCTATCATTTTCCCAATTAATCTTTATCTTCCCAAAAATAGGTTTTTGCTCAAAATTGGCTTATGCCCAATAGGCCCCCAAAACCAACATGTGGCTCATCCTGAGCCACCTAGGCAATGTGAATTGCCTCGACATCCTCTGTTAGGTTGTGGAACTTGTCTGCAAGTTCCCTTCCTCTCTCCTGGACCTATGCGGCCTTCTCTATGAGAAATTATAATGCTTGCGTTGTGATCTCCTCCCAGATCATTTTTGCGCACTTTGTCTGTTCTTGTGCCATGTTCTTCTTCTCCTCCTCCAACTGCACGATCATCTTCATTGATTTCTCTTAAATGGGTTACATCTATGTCTATCTTTCCTTCCTCTGCATCTGCACTGCTTTTATCTCTTCCTGTAGCTTCTTCATATCTTGCATTCCTTTGAAATTCTTTGTGATGGTCATTGTCTTTTTCCTCTGCTTCAGTTCCTAGATTTCTATGCTTATCCTTTCTTCCTTCTGGTCCCACTAGTGGACCTGTTCATCTTCCTCCATCACTGCCCAAAATTGTGATGCTCTATCAAACAATCATGTTGCTATGCTGATTTGTATTTCTATCTCATCGATTTGGCTTGTAGCTTCATGTTTCCTCTTAGAGTTGTTGGATTGATATTTTCTTTTAGCTCCTTTATCTCTTGCCTGTACTGATCGAGTGCCTGTGCGATGAGGTTGCTATTTTCCTAGACACTTCTGTATACTTCTTGTGTGCTCTCAAGGATGTGTTTATACACTGTTGTCAGTCTCTGTTCCATTTTCTTTGTGTGTTATTTTTCCTCCTTGGTTTCAAGCTTGAACTGCTCGAATACCAATTCTAAGGCTTCATTTTCATTATTCGTATGTTGTAATTTTGTTGTGTCTCTTCTTGCGTGCGACTGCACCTCTTGTGTGAAACGAACCCGAAACTTGTACAATGCCTTAGTTGGTATTCTTTCCATTACCAACTCTATCTACGATAGATCCTTTAGTGATGTCTAGGCTATAGTCTCATCCATCTACAACATCTTGGATGTAATTTGGAAGTTCGGGCTCACCTGCACTATGGTTTGGATGGTATCTTGCTCTCTTGGTGCAACCCTTACCTCTTCTTCTATTATTCAGGGAAGGAATCTATTCCCCTTTTAGGCCTATGCAATGCTCTCATCTACTCTAGGAATTTCCTGATTTCCACTAGCTCATCTTGAATTCATCCTCTTTGGTGTTGGGCATCTTCAAACTCCTTAGTTGTGCACTCCTGTACATTTTCTACCACGAGGTCAGTGTCATCCTGATCAGTAATTATGTATTATGGCAGTTGTTTGTGTGCCTTGACCTTCTTGCACGACCCACTTGTGTGTATGATTGGTCTCTTTGGTGGCCTTGTTTCCTGTGGGGTAGTTGTCAAGGTGGTTGCTTATGTAGTTGTATCCCCCATTCCATGTTCTACTTATGTTGGGGAAGTTTCCTTTTTTCCTTCCTGCGCATATTTCTTCAGTGCACTACCCTTCTTCTATTGTGCTAGCTTCTGGCTAGGTTTCCCAAACTTCATTGGATTTTTGGCCGCAACAGTGTCACATGTAGGTGTCTTGGTTCCCCCTTCTTCAACCTCCATTCCCGTGGTCACTTCCTTGGCCATGATCTCACCAATCATGCATTTCCATTTCTACATATTCTTTGTTGATGAAGTAACAAAGTTGTAACCATTCATTGGTTGGATCCCTGCACACTTGTATCAACATGGTGCGGCACATGGCTCTTAAATTTGCAACACCTTAGTATTGCGTGACAACCTCTGGGGTGATCCTTCAGGTGTTTTCTATGATTTCCTGAATTTTACTAAAGTACCATGCAAAGGTATTTACGTTTCCACTTCTTCTTTTGGGTTTTGAAGTGATCCCCATTGAGGTATACTGTGTTGTGTGGAAATGACCAATCATGTCACAAAAATAAGAATATGGTGGCTCCCTCCACTTGACTAATGTTATCAAGATCAATAGCCAATAATAATGGAAGTTTAACCCAAAATCCTATGCATCTTCATAGTCATCGAGGAACAAGTTTGAAAGAGAAGGGGACCAACTTAGCATGGTGCCATTGGCACACTATGTTGCAACTGTAACAACCCCTGCAGGGAATTCCTCCTTGCGACACTTTCTAGAAACTTCCATACCATAATATTTGTGACCNGGTGGAGGGGAGCTCAATATAGATCCCACAAATATGGAGGACATCATTAAATGGTTAATTCCTACAAATTTCACTGAAGTTGGGAGTTTTTTTGGGAAAAGACAATACCTTTGGAAGTTCATAAATTCTTTTTTAATAGTAGTTGCACCACTCCACATTATAAAAACTAGTGGTAAGAGTTTCCAGTGGTGGAAGCATCAGTAGAAGGCCTTTGATTAACTGAAAAAGAAATATTTTCCAAGAAATAGTTCTCATGCTACCAAACTTGAAGAATCCCTTTGAAGTGGAGACATATGCAAGTGGGTATGACATGGGAGCAGTTTTGATGCAAGGAGGAAGGCTTATATGTTATAATTTTAAGATATTTCATGGGGAAATTATCAACTACCCTACCTGTGACAAGGAACTCTATGCCCTAGTCCATGTCGTCAAGAAGTGGAAGAAATATTTGATGGGAAAAGAGACCATCATTCACACAGATCACCATCCACTATAGTATTTGCAGGCCCAAAGTAAGTTACAACAAAACATGCATTACAAGTGGATGGGGTTTTTACAAAAATCATCTAGTCAAAAAATATAGTAAGGGAAGCAAAATAATGTTGGAAGACATGCTTTCACAACCACCCAACTATTTTTTTCAAGCATTGATAGTTCTATTCGATCTGAAATTACTTTAGGAGATGATTATCGTGGAAAGGCCTTAAGAAAAGGTGTTGTGTTAGTATTAACCAAGAAAAATGAGAATAAAGAGATTCTTGATGTCTTCTATGTACCCAATATCAAACATAATCTAATAGGTATAGGACATTTGAGTCAAAAGGGTTATGATGTCATATTCAAGGACTCTAGATGCACTATCTTAGATAAGCCACCTAGTATAAGACTTGTTGCAAAGGTTAAAATGACCAAGAATAGAATGTTCCAATTGAATCTAGGAAGTGTAAACATGTCATAGTAATATGCACGAAATGTCTCAAGGATAGATGAGACTTGGTTGTGTCGCCTTAGGTATGGTCACCTACCTTTTAGGAGTTTCATTCTCTCGCAAAAAAAAATGGTTAAGGGATTTCCTATATTGAATGAACAAAACATCCGTTGTGAAAGTTGCATTCTTGGAAAACATTAAAGATATAGTTTTCTAGAAGGCTCCTATAGAGCCAAAGAGAATCTAGAAATAGTTTACACAGATCTATGTGGGCCCATGCAAACTCATTCCATTGGTGGAAGTTTTTATTTTCTAAAATTCATTGATGATTTTAGCAGGAACGTTTGGGTATATTTCCTCAAAAACAAATCTAATACATTAACAGAGTTCAAAGAATTTAAAGCTATGGAATAAAAATAGAGTGTAAAATATGTCAAAGTGATTAGGTCAAATGGAGGAGGAGAGTATGATTCAAATAATTTTCCAAGTTTTTGTAGAAAACAAGGAATTGAAAGGCAGTTCACCACCAGATATAGTCTGCAGCAGAATGGAGTGCCTGAAAGAAAGAATCAGACCATCATGAACATGGAAAGGAGCATGATCAAAGATAAGAATCTATCCAATGCTTTTTGGGTTGAAACTGTTGTTTGTTCATTCTACATACTAAACATATCTCCAAGGAAAAGTGTGAAATATAAATTCCTCAAGAGGCATGCAGTGGCGCGAAGTCAAGTGTCCCTCACTTCATAATTTTTGGTTGTATAGCCTATGCACATGTCCCAGAAGAACTAAGAAGGAAACTTGATAGAATGAATGAAAAGTGCATTTTCATTTGGTACATTGAATAATCCAAATCCTATAGACTATATAATCTATTCACCAAGAAATTTTTGGTAAGTAGATATGTAAAATTATTGGACAACAAATCTTCGAGTGACTGAAAAAATGAAACAATGGATCGCCCAAATCCATTTCTCCAAATAGACGAACATGTGGAAAGATTAGGAAAAAAAGTACCTCCACCAAGACTTCCAAGGTTACATGTGCAAAGACAAGAAGAATAGACTGAAAATAGTTATTTTGGTAATGATTCAATAGCTTCTATGAGAAATCAGAAAACATGGAGCTTGAGGGAAATCCTTGAGAAGTTGAATGACACGGATCAACAAGTTCACTTTGCTTTATTATCTTATCAACCTACTTATTTTGAAGAGGACATGAAAGAAGAACATTGGTTACAAGCCATGAATGAAGATATTGAAGCTATTCAAAAGAATGAGACATGGTATCTTGTTGATATCCTAGTTAAAACCAACATTGGTGTTAAGTGGGTTTACAAGACAAAACTAAATGAGAAAGGCAGGGTAGAGAAACATATGGCAAGGATAGTTTCCAAAGGGTTTGCTCAACAACCCAGTATTGACTATGATGAGACCTTTGCTTCAGTGGAAAGGTTGAACACTATTAGAATTTTCATAGCCATTGCATCCTAGAAAAAATGGCTAGTTTATCAGATGTATGTGAAGTCATCCTTTTTTAATGGAAATTTAGAGGAAGAAGTGTATGCATATCAACCACCAGGATTTGAAGTAAAAGGATAAGAGTACAAAGTGTACAATCTAAAGAAATAATTGTATGGATTAAACCAAGCTCCAAGCGTATGGTACAATCAAATTAACTCTTATTTGTTCAACAATGGGTTTAGCAGGAGCAATAATGAGCCCACACTTTATACCAAATCATATCAACAAGGTAAAATTATTATAGTTTGTCTTTATATTGATGATATGTTATATATTGGTAATCTGATGTTAGATGATTTCAAAGGTGCCATGAAAAGAGAGTTTGAGATGACAGACCTTGGTCTCATGAAGTACTTTTTTAGAATTTAAGTTAATAAATTCACTCTTGAGGAATTTTCATATATCAAAAAAAGTATGCTAGACATATCTTAAAGAGGTTTAAGATGGACAAATACAAACAACAAGAAACACCTATTGAAATAGGAAAAAAATTGAGCAAGCAATATAATGAACCAATAGTTGATTCAACATTATATAGGAGGCTGTAGGAAACCTCATGTACCATACTACAACTATACTTGATGTTATGTATGCAGTTAGTTTCATTTCCATATTTATGGAGTCTCCCAAGGACTCTCACTTGAAAGTTGGAAAAACAATTTTAAGGTATATTGTAGGTACAATTCATTAGGGATTGTGGAACACAACTTATGAATACAACATACTTATAGGATACACCGACAATGAATTTTTTGGTAGCATTGATGATAGGTAAAGAACATCAAAATATGATTTTCCTCTAGGAACAAATTTGATCTAATGGGCCTCCAAGAAGAAACCCATTGTCATAATATCTTCTGCAAAAGTAGAATATGTAGCAGCTACTACAACATCATGCATGTAGTGTGGCTAAGAAGACTCTTGAAAAATATTGCACATGTGGAGAAGGAGCTAAATTCTATTTTCTGTGACAACGGTTCATCAATTGGATTGTCCAAAAACCATGTGTTTCACTGGAAAAAAAAATTAGAAAACACGTTGGCATTCCCTATCACTTCATTCACGAGTGTTGGTTATCACTCTTTCTATCTACTTCTTGGATGACCCAGGTTCAGATATGAATAGTTTAAAAAAAAACCCTCTAAAACTACCCCTCCTTGGTAAACAAGAAGAAAACACAACACACAGAATTTACCACACAGTCACACCCGACATAGTTCTATGGGTGACTGCAATGTTTAGACGCTTGCAGTCTAGGAAAGAGTGGGGATCTAGGATTGAAATTCATCTTCTTGGGCCTTGATATGGTTATTCATTCTATTGTTCTTAATATCCATTCATTTGTTAAGGTTATGCATGCATTCTAACATATCTAACATATGATAGATCTAACTAAATCATTTGTTCATTCAGTCATCATCTAGCTACCAACAGAAGGTAAATATGCCATAAACACAACACATAACATGGGTTTTACTGTAGTTTCCCCCTCCTGGTCTACGTCCACAAATATTTGGCTTCTTAGGCTCTTCTTATTATGTTGCTACAAAGTATGGCACCCTGCGCACTAAAATTCCAATCCTACAACCACAAAATAGGTTCCACCACCTCCGTGAGGATGACTAGATTGCACCAAGACCCACAGCCTAATATATAACCCTCAATATCTCACTACTTGATTCTACTACATATCAACAAATTACAAAAGTATCTCAGATCTTACAGTAGTTTCCTTATCTGAACAGAACAAAACTAAGGAACAACCATAAAAGAAATAACAACAAAAACAACCAAAACCACAACAACAACACCAACAACAACCATAATCATAACAAAAACAAAAAAAACCATGACCTAGACCTCCTAGGTGCTTATTTATACGAAATTTTATCTTATCAACCATTACAATCTCTTACAAAACCCTAACCTTAACGTGCTTATGTTTTCTTGCATCTACGCCTTGCATGTTTTCCTCCTTTGCATGCAGTTTTTCCTCGCATGTGTTCTTTTTACTGCTAGCTATCATTTTCCCAATTAATCTTTATCTTTCCAAAAATAGGGTTTTTCTCAAAATTGGCTTATGCCGAATAGGCCCCCAAAACCAACATGTGGCTCATCCCAAGCCACCTAGGCAATGTGCGTTGCCTTGACAGCCTCTGTTAGTTTGTGGAACTTGTCTACAAGTTCCCTTCCTCTTTCCTGGACCTATGCAGCCTTCTCTATGAGAAATTCTAATGCTTTCATTGTGATCTCCTCCCAGATCATTTTTGCGCACTTTGTCTGCGCTTGCGCCATGTTCTTCTTCTCCTCCTCCAACTGCATGATCATCTTCGTTGATTTCTCTTAAATGGGTTACATCTATGTCTGTCTTTCCTTCCTCTGCATATGCACTTCTTTTAGCTCTTCCTGTAGCTTCTTCATATCTTGCATTCCTTTGAAATTCTTTGTGATGGTCATTGTCTTTTTCCTCTGCTTCAGTTCCTAGGTTTCTATGCTAATCCTTTCTTTCTTCTAGTCCCACTAGTGGACCTATTCATCTTCCTCCAGCATTGTCCAAAATTGTGATGCTCTGTCAAACAATCATGTTGCTATGCTGATTTGTATTTCTATCTCATCGATTTGGCTTGTAGCTTCATGTTTCCTCTTGGAGTCGTTGGATTGATATTTTCTTTTAGCTCCTTTATCTCTTGCCTGTATTGATCGAGTGCCTGTGCGATGAGGTTGCTATTTTCCTCGACACTTCTGTATACTTCTTGTGTTCTCTCAGGGATGTGTTTATACACCGTTGTCAGTTCTTGTTCCATTTTGTTTGTGTGTTATTTTTCCTCGGTTTCAAGCTTGACCTGCTCGAATACCAATTCTAAGGCTTCATTTTCATTCTTCGTATGTTGTAATTTTGTTGTGTCTCTTCTTGCGTGCGACTACACCTCCTATGTGAAACCGACCTGAAACTTGTACAATGCCTTAGTTGGTATTCTTTCCATTACCAACTCTATCTATGACAGATCCTTTAGTGATGTCTAGGCTATAGTCTCATCCATCTACAACATCTTGGATGTAATTTGGAAGTTCGGGCTCACCTGCACTATGGTTTGGATGGTATCTTTCTCTCTTGGTGCAACCCTTACCTCTTCTTCTATTGTTCAGGGAAGGAATCTATTCCCCTTTTAGGCCTATGCGATGCTCTCATCTACTCTAGGAATTTCTTGATTTCCACTAGCTCATCTTGAATTCATCCTCTTTGGTGTTGGGCATCTTCGAACTCCTTAGTTGTGCACTCCTGTACATTTTCTGCCACAAGGTCAGTGTCATCCTGATCAGTAATTGTGTATTCTGGCAGTTGTTTGTGTGCCTTGAACTTCTTGCACGACCCCCTTGTGTGTATGATTGGTCGCTTTGGTGGCCCTGTTTCCTGTGGGGTAGTTGTCAAGGTGGTTTCTTGTGTAGTTGTATCCCCCATTCCATGTTCTACTTATGTTGGGTAAGTTTCCTTTTTTCCTTCCTGCGCATATTTCTTCAGTGCACTACCCTTCTTCTATTGTGCCAGTTTCTGGCTAGGTTTCCCAAACTCCATTGGATTTTTGGCCGCAACAGTGTCACATGTAGGTGTCTTGGTGTCTTCAACCTCCATTCTCGTGGTCACTTCCTTGGCCATGATCTCACCAATCATGCATTTCTATTTCTACATATTCTTTGTTGATGAAGTAACAAAGTTGTAACCATTCTTTGGTTGGATCCCTGCACACTTGTATCAACATGGTGTGGCGCATGGCTCTTAAATTTGCAACACCTTAGTATTGCGCGACAACCTTTGGGGTGATCCTTCAGGTGTTTGCTATGATTTCCTGAATTTCACTAAAGTACCATGCAAAGGTACTTACGTTTCCACTTCTTCTTTTGGGTTCTGAAGTGATCCCCATTGAGGTATACTGTGTTGTGTGGAAATGACCAATCATGTCACAAAAATAAGAATATGGTGTCTCCCTCCACCTGACTAATGTTATCAAGATCAATAGCCAATAATAATGGAAGTTTATCCCCAAATCCTATGCATCTTCATAGTCATTGAGGAACAGGTTTGAAAGATAAGGGGCCCAACTTAGCATGGTGCCATTGGCACACTATGTTGCAACTGTAACAACCCCTGCAGGGACTTCCTCCTTGCGACACTTTCTAGAAACTTTCATACCATAATATTTGTGACCATTCTTGTGGCTGTGTCACTGATTATTTTTATAATTATATTGCGCAATCCCCTCTCTATGTCGTAGGTTTTCTTCATCTCCTCAGCAAGTGATTTCTTCTTTGTTTTTTCCTTTAGGTACTACGTGGGACTCTCACCCATGGATGGAAGACCTATGATGAAGTAAATAAACTCAAAGTCGATTGAGATAGGTTCCTCCAACCATTAAACACCTCCATGGATGACTGCCATTAAATGCTTGACGCAGTTGTTTACTTCCTTCCCCCTACCAAAATGGGGAATTTCTACCAAGTTGAGGATACTTGTGTTGGAAAATCCAGTTGCCCATGCATTTGGTTGTAGTATAGGATCACCGAAGTGTATTGTGTCTATACTTTCCATGTATACATGTTGTGCAAATTCTGGTAATTTTCCACTATCGGCCACATTGTGCTCTGAATACTTCAACTTTTCCATGCAACCCAAAAGTGTTGCATGGCCTGCACTCCCTCTGGAATTTGTGGTAATACGATGGTTGTGCCAGGCTACTTGCACAAGGACCGTTCCATGGTATGTTTTCCCTTTCTTTTGAATGACGTACTAGAGGTCCCAGCCTCCGCTTTTTTGTTCTTTGTGCCCGATTCAGGATGCCCGGTCATATCTTCAACCAACCCTTCCTGCTATTGCACATACCTTGCTTCAGGATGTGGTCTTGGCATTGTAGCTTCTGTGTCTGCACTATTGGAAATACTAAGACAACTGAGAGGGGGGGTGAATTAGTTGTTACTGTGCTTAAAACAATTTATGCCTATTGAAATATTATTAATGTTCTCCAAGTGATCATCAAGATTATGCAAGTCATGAACAACATAAATAATAAACAACAATCACACACATGATATACATAGAGAATATATTCATGAGGAAACTCATAAAGGGAGAAAACCTCTTCTTCTTAGAATGATAGACAGTCTTTTATGTTCTATACATCATCTATCTTTGAGCACCAACTCAATGTGAGGCTACCACCTCTATTTTACAAGCTGCAACTTGCTGAGAGCACCAACTCTCTGGTTTCTCTATCACCCACTAGAAGGAAGAACCAACTCCCTGAGTGTTAGAGCATGAACTTGATGGAAGAACCAACTTCCAGTCACATAGGAACCAACTTGTACAACAAAGAACAATAGTTCTCCCTTGCACCACCCTACCACCCTGGTTTTTCTAGCTGCAACCAGATGGAAGCTACAACTCCCTGTGTTCAAACCCCCACTTGAAACTCTAAGGACAACAATCCTCCCTAGTACCACCCTACCATCCTAAGATATAAAACTTTACTTACTTGCTCTATCTCTGATATGGTCTGTTACAGCTCCATGTCTCCGCTTCCTTCTTCATCTTATATGATTTGTTCTGCTTCTGCATCTTTTTGCTTCTATGCTCTACTCTTTTTCTTCCTCCACGCTACACTGCTTTATTCATCTTCTCTTCAGCATTTTATGCTCTATGTTGCCTCTGCATTCTATACACTACGCCTCTGATCTCCACTTCAGGTACTACACAGCTTCTCCTCCTACCCCCATGATCTCAAGTCTCAAACTTTACTTCCCCTCGAAGTATGTGGATTACTGCCACATGTCCTCTTGGATTGGATGGTTGAGGCTTACTTTGGGTCTTTACCCAGAGTCCACAGGATTACGCCATGTCTTTTCTGGATCAAACAACCCAGATTTACTTTGGACGATATGACGCTTTTGATCTTCTTCGGACGATCTAACGACTGTGATCTACTTTGGATGATCCGAAAATCAAGAATTTATTTCATCTTTTCAGGTCTCCGTGCTTTGCGAATTTCAAAATTCAAACTAACGCTCTGGAACAGATGACCCAGATTCACTTCGAATGATCTGACACTTGAGATATTCTTTGAATGATCTGACGATTGAGATCTACTTCGGATGATCTGGCAGTCGAGAATGTATTTCAGCTCTCCAGGTCTCTGGGCTTCGAGAATTACAAAAATTAAACTGACGCTCTAGATCAGACGACCCAGATTCACTTCGGATGATCTCATGCTTGAGATATTCTTCATACAATCTGATGAATGAGTTTTACTTCATATGATTTGATGGTTGAGAATGTATTTCGGCTCTCCGGCTCTCCAGGCTTCGGGGATTTCAAATCTCAAAATGAATTCTTGAAATGAGATTTTTCCGAAGCGTAACCTCCTCACATATTTAGACCCAAAACGAATGATGTTCATTGGATCAGGATCTTATATCAACGGCTCGATCTGTCTGTGATGCAGATTTTCTTTGGATTAAATCCAATGGCTCTCCATCTTTTCTTATCTTATCCTTTCATTTAATTCGATCGGATGGCTGACAAAAATTCGGGTGATCAAGATATCATATCTCATCCCCTTCTTATTCTGTCCTTCCACTTAAATCAATCTGATGGCTCATGGAAATTCAGATGATCAAATTCTCAATCATTTTTCCCCTCTTATACTATCCTTCCATTAATTCAATCTGACGGCTGACGGAAATTCGAATGATTGGGATCTCAGATCTTTTAGTTTATCCTTTCCTTCCACTCAAAAGTGATCTAATGGTCATTGTTACTCTTCCTCATGAGTTTTTGATCTCTCTGAATTAGAAGGTTTTCTAAGTGTTCAAGGATCTCAACCCTTGTTCCTCTTGTGAGTCCGTCTCTTGGACCTCGTTTGCACTTCTGGAAACTACTATCTCTTCTGATCTTTCTCGTCTTCTTCTCTCTCAAGGTTTGGTTCGTTGTTGTTCTTGCCATTAATAACAAGAAAAATCTTCCTGCAAACATGCCAACATGCACTTCCTTGGCCATTTTTCCTTTGGGCTTCTTCATCCATGGCAGGTTGTTGTATGTTTCCTGCATTGTCTGTTTTGTGGCCCTGCGCACCATTGTGTGAATAAATTTCCATGGCAACTGATGTTGGGGCTTGTGTTTCTTCCTCCACTAGTGTAGGTCTTGCTAGTTCGACTCATGTTGAGGGAATCACATCAACATCGATGAATTCCTCTCTCTCTGTGGTTTCCTGTTCGACCTCTGCAGTTTCATGAGGCACTCTAACACTGCTATGGGTTTTCCTCCTTGTTTGCCTCGACACACCAATATTTGGTCGTTCCATCGTGGTTATTTCTCACTTTTTATCGAATGGGATTCAATTGGTTTTCACTGTGCACTTGTCTATTCGCTTCGGCTCTGTGTGCTCTCTATCATTGCAAGTTTGCGATTTCACAATAAGTTGTAATTTGTCCATGTTTCCCCTTTATATAGAAGGTGCCATCAATGTTGTGAAACTTCTCAGAGAAGATTCCCTAGTTGCAATTAATGCAATAAATTTTTATGAGTACGTTCCATTTAATTTTCATAAATTCCGCCAGTTGGGGCCTTTTTTCCCTAACCATCATTTTTTTCTTTTTTGGACCGTTGGTACCTTTTTCCAATGCACTGAAACTTTTTAAGTGTGTCATGAATTTTCCCTATGATTTTTCGCTAATGCGTAGTATTTTTCTTCCTGNCACCTTTTTTTTTTCTTTCTTTCCCTCACCAACATTATTATTCGATCTATCATTGTTAGTGTCATCCTTGGATTTATTATTATTTTTCCCACCCTTATGATTATTACCTCATCCTTTATTTTTATTCCCTCTTAGTTGTTAGTTACCGTTTGGGTTAGACAATGAATGTACAGAATGCACATCCTCCAAATGGGTGGGGGTGGAGGATGTAGCCAAATCTTGTCCTACTATAGGCTGGATTAGAGACAAATATTTCAACTGGTTCATCACCAAGTATATATACTTAGAATTTGTAGAGCCTATGATGCCATCGACATAATACCCAATCTTTTGTCTAGATTCATAGTTCGACCACAACGCATCAGGAAGGATTTCATACAACATCCCAGATTGAGCATATATGAGGTCCAATTGATGAGCTTTGAAAATAGCTTCTTCCTCAAATGTTATTCCATATGTAGAGACATTATTCGAAATATAAGGAAATTAGGACTTAAGGAACCACTCCAACAAAAAATATTGAGGAATGTAGGCTTTTATCAACCTCTTATGTCTACGCCACTCTTGGATATGGTCTGAGATATGTGTGGCTTTATCTTGGTGGAGGGATGACAAAAGTTCTATGTTGGCATCGTAACAAACCGAAAATTGGAAGTGGTTGAGAAAGACCAAAACCATCTAATTAAATTTTATGTATGTTCCCCCTGGTAGCTCAATGCACCATTTCACGATGACCCCCATGAGGGTGCATTGAAATAGCCTCAAAAAGATATAATTGGCATTCAGGGAGTTGGATGAGCACCATAGATGAAAAGTAGTGATGTGATCATCTGGATCCTCACCAATCTTGCCTTTTAATTTTGGAATGTCTAAAGGAATCTTGGTGGGGACAGGGGGCCATAACAGGTTGTGACACACAAGGTCATTCATTAATTTTGAAAAATCTTGCATATTAAGCATGGCCAAAAAAAGGATTTGGGGTTACGATGTATGAGCCCGTGCTCCTAGGAAAGATTGGGGTTGAGGGATTGCATGCCATCCAGGGTACTGTTGTATGCCATGGCCATGTCTGGTAGGATAATATCCTCCTCCAGACTGATTCATAAAAGGTTGTATGGGCACCATACCTGTGGAAGTGGCATGAAGAGGGTTATATACATTGACCCCTTTCGAAGGGAATCTGGGTTGGGGGTTTCCCATAGTGTGTAATTGACTCCCTCCAGATGGAAATCCATAGGACAGAGGGGGATTCACCATAATAAAAAATTTCTTCACAATCGAAATAGAGGAAGAGGGGATGAAGGACAGAATATAGGAAGTGAATTGTCCATTCGGTTGAGAACTCCATCCTGGAGCATTGAGAATAGGATTAGGCTTAGAGGAAAGAGGATTACAACTTCCAATTGTAGGATTATCTTGGGGAATATTACCTCCACCAAATGAGAAAGGATCATACGAGGAGTCGTTTCCCCAGGTCCAAAACTAGGATTTGCATTAGACATTAGAATGGAGGATGAGATTTGCAACATCATGTTTGGCATACCAAACATAAATGGATTAGACACCGAAGGTATTTACTGAGAGTTGTGACTTGGTGTACCAAAAAGAGATCTGAAATGGTTTGTTCCTATGGGTTGAGTATAACTCACAGGTTGGGTATCACTAGGGGCGGGGACCTCCGACACCCCCACTGTTGAGGATGAAGGAGTCAAAGGGGTCCCACTAATAAAAGAAGATATAGGACTCAAGGGGGTCCCTATGATGTTTAGGTCTGACTCAGTACTCATAACTGGATGATCACGAGTCTGAGAGGTGGAGATATATGTACCACATTTTTTAACTTTACGCATTTTAGAAGGAAAAATTGGTAAAGGATCAAGATGCAGTGGTAAATTCAACAAACGGTGAGACCTACGAGGAGGTTGGTCTTTCTCCACAATGACTCAAGGATCGAGATATAAAACCAAATCCTAGGGCCAACTAATAATCAGAGAGCACACAAAAATAAAGAAAAAAATGTCAATGCACATAAATAGGATATAATGGATGAAAAGGGGCCTCCCTCACTAGAGTAGGTATGCCTCTCACAAGAAGGGCCTGAGACTCCCTCCAAAATATTGGAGGTATCAGAATCAGTTATAAGGAACCTTGTGGGCTTAGCAGTGCAGTTGGTCAGATCTCCCCAGAGAGTTAATCCTCCATAAAGGTTGTGTGTTTTCTAACCCTTATCTGACTTAAGGTAACTGCAGAATAACCCCTACAAGTAACCTATGTGGCTACCTATTTCAAGCAACTAGAGTCACCACAATATAACCAATGCGCAAGAGAAAAGTTGTAAGTCCATTCCACCATATGGGCTAGGTAACAAAGCTTGAAATCTTGAAAGCACTTCCTCTCACAGAGGGAAAGGTACTAGTAAGACCCCTAAATGCGAATAGAACCCCAGAAATATATTTGACGCTAAGGTATTAAAGGGATATCTCTGTAACCAACTTCACATGACCTCATTCTTAACTCCAGTGTGAACGGAGCCTACTGATGTCACTAATTACATAATGGGTTTCACCACTCCCTAGTCAGACACGTATGTTTACTTTAATAGCCTTTTATAATTTTACTCACAAAATCCTATTACAAGCACCTATTTCCTATACTTTTTTGTGTACCCTAAAAAATAAAATCATTTCTACTCAATTTTAATTAATCAACATTAATTTTAATGGATTTTACTTACTCAAGAGGTGTAGTCATGAAACTGACAGTATTACAACTCAGCATATAAAAAGAAGCAAATATAAAAACATTGCTAAGTACTAGTCTTGAATTTCAAAGAGATTCTATGCTTCTAAATGCAATTTTTCCTATGCAATCTCTACAATACCACCGTTTGATGAATACCACCGTTGAGCATGCGACCCAAAGATTTATACCTACAACTTGTCCTCAAAAACCAAGATATCAAAGAATATAATGATAATATATAATATTATCATATAGATTAGGATAATCCATTAATATACATGACAAATACGCTCATGGAATAATAATTCAAATATTTGCAAGAGATGAACTGGATGAGAAAAGAGTATTTATATTAAAATAAGCAGCAAAAGTACATAGTTGACAAACTTCTACAACGACACATATTAGAATTGAGAAACTAAGTCCCTCTAGTTGGGCTTCCACCACTTCAATCCTCCACCAAAGGCAAGCTCATATAAAGGAGTCAATGAGGTTCTACATCACAAAGAAGGAAGATATTGGGGGTTGAACAAGGAGTTCAGACTTTCAAGGACAAAGGGATGCAAACTCGATATGAAGTGAAATTTCTCCAGAGTTTCTTTGCTCTCAAAGTTGAATTGTTGAATCTCCTCAAGGCTTGGATATGCCTCAATTTACATCCTTCAAATGGAACTGAAGGGTCAATTTAGAGCGTTTCCAACATATCAAAGGTCAAGGATCATGGATCTTGTGACATGTCATGGAAACCCAACATAATTTTTAATTTTGAGCACCAAAACTGATTTATGCTAGTTGTAGTGGAACAACCTGCATATAGCCTTGTTGTATAACTGATAGGGCATGTATATGTGGAAAATCATTATTTTTTGGTTATGGAAGGCATAAAAAGGGAACTTCAATTTTGCACAGGGAAAGGTAAGGCCATTCTAGCAAGTTGCATGAAGTGAGGAAAAAATTGTTGTAACACATAGAGGCCACAGGTCAAAGGAAACTCCACAAAGAGTTCCTCATTATTTGTATTTGCATATTTTCTATACCATAGAAAAGAGAGTAGAGTAGCTTCACCTTCTAGCTGGGTTTTCCCCCATATTGTGTTTCCCAGGTCATATCTTGTGTTTATTTTAGGATGGTTTGGTTGTATTTTAATGTTCTCTATTTTTTGCATTTTATCTATTTCATGCATAAGTAGAAAAATCAATAACTAAATATTCTAGAAATCTAAAGGGAAAAAGAAATAACCTTAATAAAAAAAATTTCAATAATTGATCAGATATATTGTGATGAATTGTTCTAGTGGAATATCCACAGAATTTTATAGATGATATTGGTATCATACCAATATCATACCAATATCACCTACTTTCATAGATGACTATGATATTGGTTGCAGGATGTAGGAATCATCTTAAAGACAAGTCACAGAAACACTAGTCATGGCAGACGGGTATATTCATCATAACTCTTGAGCTCCGACAGAAGAGATATTTGAGCAATTGGAAGTGCAATTTTCCAACATCGGTCGCAATATAAACCTCCTCATGTCGGATCTAGAAAAAAAACTCGAAACATTCAAAGATGATGGAGGGTCTAACTTAGAGATCAAATCAGAGAGGAAATTTGAAGATCGGGAAGAATTAGGAAAGGAGTCACGAAAATAATCTTAGAAAGAGGAGGCCAGTTTGAGTGCCATTAACCCTTCACAATCCCTATTCATTATGGATGTGAAAGTAGACATAAACTCATACCAAGGTGATATTGATGCATTAAAACTAAATCATTGGTTGCAACAACTAAAATTTTATTTTAGCATTCATCATATATATGAGGGGAAGAATATTTCATTTTCTACATTGAAGTTAGAGGGCCATGCTTTAAATTGGTGGGAAATTCACACAGAAACATTTAGGATGGAGGGTGATCTGCCAGTAGCGAGTTGGGAGGAAATAAAAACCTTCATCAAGTCCCATTTTTACCCTAGAATTTATGTACATTACCAATGGATCTAGTGGCACTACTTCAGGAAGAGGCAAGGGAAAAGTGTACAGTAGTACACCACTGAGTTCAGAAATATGGCCATCATGCTAGGTATCTCTCCCAAAATCCCATATGTACTCCCTCAAGTACTGGGGAGGGTTACATAGTCATCTATGAAAGTAGGTGATGTTATTCAAGCCAAGGATAGTGGATGAGGCATGTGTATAAGCACAATACCTAGAAAACATAAGCCAAAAGAAAGAGAAGCCAAGTGGTTCAAAGTAGAAATAACATCGGGAAGATTCCAAGGAGGAGAAGAAGAAGTCGAGATGGGGTAAATATAAGAATAAAGTAGCCACTGTAAAAGAGATTAAATATCCTAGAAACAATTGTAATCATTGCAACATTGATGGCCACACCAAGGGAAAATTATAGAAACTACATCCAAAGTTGAACTTGAAGAATAACAAGAAGGATGAAAAGAAAATAACCTTCTAGCCACATATTCAAGAAATCAAGTTGAAAGTATCTCAGATGTGGATGAAAATATTTTTTTCACATATATGCAGAAGGAGGTGACTCTGAGTAGCCTTCATCATCAGGAAGAGAAGAAGATGACCAAGCTCTTCCAGATCAAGATTCACATCAAGAAGACCAATATAGATGATGTAACGCTCTGATACCATTCTGTAACGCTCTGATACCATACTGTAACGCTCTGATACCATACTGTAATGCTTCCTTGATCATCATCCCCAGGGTCAGGCCAACGCTACTATGCGGAACAAAAATATCATACTTATTTATATATAACATGAATTTTAAACAAATGAAACACATTTAACTCAGAGTAAGCACTAGATTACTACTAACATGCAGATTTAATGGAATTAACAGTAATTCATGAATACAACGGAATACATGATAATTATAAGCCACACAGGCATGCAAAACATAATTAAAGCATAAGTTGATACTTATCTTTGAAACTGTGGTAATTCCACCAACCACGTGTAGGCCTTCCACGAACCTCCTAGCCTTAGACCACGCTGCTCATCAAGCTCAGCAATGGGTCACCCCCGAGCTGGGACTAAGCTCCACCCAAGGTAAGGAATCCTAGGCTAGGCTGAGGTTACAGGGAAACACACAGTCACAAGGAAGGATTCTCTCCCAATAACCACTTATTCCCACTACCCACAAACTCTCTTTACCCACATGCCTGTTCCACCCAAAGACTATACACCTTCTCTGTCACCTAGACATTCCTTCAGCTACTAACCTCCCTTACCTTGGGATTCAACAACAAACTAGACCGGAAATCTTCGAGCTCTGTGGAAGCAACAAGGTTCCTTCCAGGAGCTCTCTCCTTCCTCCATGAACTCTCTCACCTGGAGAGAGTCGCTCACAGGCTAGGAAACTTTTCCTTTCAACCTCAACCACCTCTCTCCCCTAGAGAGAGTGTTGTATATGCTGGCCAACAAGCCACATGCGGTCAAGCACTGCTCAACCATAATAATCCATTGAAACCTAGACTCGAACACCCCAGGGTAGCAACAGACAGGCGCAACATCACAACGAAGCTCAAAAATAACGGGACACTTCAGTTTTCTCAATCCGACAACTTGGGATAGACTCACAGTTATGGTTTCTCAGGCCCGACACATGCCAAACAATGCATGCAGGGGTTGACTCAGACTCCATGGTTCAGAACAGAGGGGGGGGTGTATTGTCTTTCCCATAAACAAACATAGACACAACCATCCTATGGTTTTAAAATTGCACAAGGGTACTTCTACAGAGGTCAGACCAGACTCACGTTCAGACCATCCACAGTGGAATGGAGGAGGAACCCCCATCACGGCTCAATTCAACCATTTTAACTGCATGTACTTGGGTTGACACTTGTCACCCATGAAACTATATGCGTTCCATCAGCATGTGTTCCTCCCCACTTGGAAGTCACTTGTCATTCGAAAATAACCTAGGATAAAACATATATTTCACATGGTCTTTTTGGAATAATATTAAAATATTATTCCCAAGGACTTAAGCCCCTAGGCTCAACACATAGCCCCTCTTCCCACCTTCCAACCCCTAATCCCTTACCCACTATGTGGAAGCTTATTCCCCCATAAATAATTCATCGTGGTCGGTCTGCATGCAGTGGTGTTTATATTTTTATTAATAATGTGCATAGATACATGTACAAAATCAGGCTCTTGGCCTTCAACACTTAGTCTCTCTGGCCTAATAATCACATAACCCTACCAGCTTATATAAAATTGGCTCATTGGCCTATAAAACATAATTATAATTTATTTCATAAACATGATTTACAATAGGGCTTGGCCCTGGGGACATTACAATCCCCCTCCCCTTATTTATGCATTGTCCTCAGTGCAACTTTATGTTGCATCCGCAAGCTTTTCAAAATTTTCAAAAAGAAGTGGGTACTCTACCTGCATAACATATTCATGCTCCCATGTCATGTCCTCAGGACTGTACCAGGTCCATTGGACCCTTACAAGCCCTATAGATCGATTCTAGAGCTGTTTGTTTTTCCTGTCCAATATGTGCACAAGATGCACTTGCAGGACACCTTCTGGTTCCACCTGAATCACATTCCAATTGATAACATGATTAACATCAGGTATATATTTCTTAATCAATGAAACATGAAACACATTATATACAGTCATAGACGTGGGTAATGCAAGCATGTATGCAATTAGCCCAATCCTTTCCAGGATCTCAAATGTCCCACAAAATCTGCCTGCCAACTTGGTGCAACTTCCCAGCTTCAGGGAACTCCTGTTATCTTTCACTTTCAGGAAAACATGATCACCCACTTTGAACTCTTTGTGGGTTCTATTCTTATCAGCATAACTTTTCTACCTGTCCTAGGCAGCTTTCAAATTCTTCTTAATTTTTATCATTTGGTCCTCCATCTCCTTGAGGAACTCTGGCCCAACTACTGCTCTATCAACTGGATTATCCTAGCTCACTGGAGTGTTGCACTTTCTTCCATAAAGTTCTTCAAATGGGCTCATCTTCAACGATGCATGATACCCATTATTATAGGAGAATTCTACCAAGTGCAAGTAGTCTTCCCATCTTGGTGGTTTGTCCATCACATACATTCTCAGCATGTCTTCTATTACTCTATTCACCCTCTCTGACTGTCCATCAGAATCAGGATGATACATTGTACTAAAGTTCAGATTCATTCCTAATCCTTTGAACAGTCCTTTCCAGAAATTCAAGGTGAATTTTGGGTCCCTATCAGACACAATTGTTTTAGGAATTCTGTGCAAGTGTGCCACTTCTTTTAAGAAAATATCAGTAACATTTGCTTCTCTGTGAGTAGTTTTCAGTGGAATAAAATGGGTAGATTTTGTAATCTTTTCTACCACCACCATGATCGAATCATGCAACTTTCTTGTTCTAGGAAATCCCATAATAAAATCCA
Source organism: Picea glauca (assembly GCA_000966675.3). Lineage (NCBI taxonomy): Eukaryota > Viridiplantae > Streptophyta > Pinopsida > Pinales > Pinaceae > Picea > Picea glauca. The sequence goes on along the minus strand of JZKD02S0941117.1, from coordinate 216,460 downwards.
TTGTCACCACTTCCCACTTCCATTCAAGAATGGGCAAAGGTTGCAGCAACCCTGTTGGGTGCCTATGCTCAACTTTAACTTTATGGCACTCCATACATCTGGTGATGTATTCAACGATCTCTCTCTTCATACTCGACCAAAAGCAATGGATTTTGACTGCTGCCACAGTCTTCTGATATCCAAGTTGTCCAACATAAGTCATGTTATGCATTTCTCTTAGAATCTCAAGTTTCAAATACTGGACATTGGGTATATACACTTTGTTTTTGTAAAGACGTATTCCATCAGCTTCCAAGGTGTAACTTTCCTCTTTCTGTGGTCTCTCACTCTACTATAGCTTTGCTACCAAGTCTCTGTACTGCAAATCTGCATTTGCAGCTTCCAAAATTATATCCTTAATATCAGTCCTGTACATGCTAATGGTTGAAGAATGTAAGTGGTGCACCTTTCTGTTGAGTGCATCAGCCACCTTGTTTTCCTTCCCTTTGATATGCTTGATATCAAAGTCGTATTCACACAAAAATTCCAGCCACCTACTTTGTATAGCGTTTAAGGTTGGTCGATCAAACAAATATTTCAGACCATTGTGGTCTTTTCTGAGTTCAAACTTCCTTCCCATGAGGTAATGTCTCCATTTCCTCAGAGCGTGAATGATTTCTACCAACTCCAAATCATGAGTGGCATAATTCTTTTCGTTCTCTTTCAGCTTCCTGGACTCATAACAGATTACAAATCCATTATGACTGAGATATACTCCCAACCATTCTTTACATGCATCTGTGCGCACTACGAAATCCATATTTGGATCTGCAATCCTCAAGATTGGAGCACTGGTTAATAGTTTCTTCAATTGTTGGAAACTCTTCTCACACTCTTTAGTCCACTGAAACTTTTTCTCTTTCCTTTGCAAAGAAGTGATAGGGTGAGCTATCTTTGAGAACCCTACGATAAACCTTCTGTAATAGCCCGCTAGACCCATAAAGGATCTAAATTTCGCCACATTCCTTGGTGCTGACCATTCTCTGATGGCCTCAACCTTCTTAGGATCCATGGTGATCCCTTCTTCTGAAATAATGTGCCCCAAGTAATGTATCTTCCTTTGATAAAATGAGCATTTGCTCAACTTGGCATATAGTTGGTGTTCTCTCAACACTTGCAGCACCATCCTTAGGTGTTGTTCATGCTCTTCCTCTGACTTGGAATACACCAAAATTTCATCCAGGAAGACTATGACAAACTTGTCTAGATAGTACCTGAATACACCATTCATCAAGAACATAAAAACAACAGGTGCATTTGACAGTCCAAATGGCACCACTATGAACTCGTAATGACCATACCTTGTTCTAAATATGGCCTTGTTGATGTCTTCATCTTTTATTCTTACCTGGTGATATCCCGATATGAGATCTATCTTCGAAAATATTTTCGCACCTTTCAACTGATCAAAAAGATCATCGATCCTCGGCAGAGGGTACTTGTTCTTGACAATTACTTTGTTCAATTGTTTGAAATCAATGCACAACCTCAACGTCCCATCCTTCTTCTTCACGAACACGACCGGGGCACCCCAAGGTGACACGCTTGGGAGAATGTTCCCGTTATTTAGAATCTCTTCAAGCTGCAATTGCAACTCTTTCAGCTCTGGTGTACTCATTCTATAAGGAGCTTTCAACACTGGAGCTACTCCAGGCATCAAATTTATAGAGAAAATGATATCTCTCTTTAGAGGTAGTCTGGGTACCTCCTGAATTATGTCTTCAAACTCTGTTAGTACCACATGGTCTCCAATATTTGAGACTTCATCTCTGGATGCTTCCTCCACACGGGTTGTAAACAATTGATAGCCTTTTCTGTAGCATTTCTTCAACTACATTGCTCAGATTTCTCTTACAGCCAAAACTCTAGGAATTCCTTGGACTGTTTTCCGATTCCCCTCCTCATCTAGGCATGCAATCTTCTTGTTACAATAGTCTAGGAGGACATGGTGTTGGTTCAACTAGTCCATCCCAATTGAATAGTCATAAGAGCCTAAAGGTAGAATATTCAATTCAGCCTTCGTTCTCAATCCCTTCATGTCCACAAGATAGGACTTAACCAACTCAGTGACTTTCCTCTTGGTTCTTATTGCCAACTTCACTAACCAAGACTTTTCATGTTTTATTCTTGATAAATGCAAACTTTCCACCACCCTAGGATCTACATAACTATGGCTATCCCCTGAATCAACTAAAATAGTAAATGGTTGGTTGTTAATCATACCTTCCACTTCAATCATGTGTGACTGAAATTTAGCTTGCTTGTTGTCTAGAGCTGCATAGATCCTTGGCATTCTAATGCCCATGTCCTCCACTATTTCAGCTTACTGAACATTGTGGACAACTCTCACTTTATGATTTCTGTGGGGGCAATCTCTGCACCTATGATTTCCTTTACAACCCCAACACTCCATAGGTGGTGGTCTTGGCATTTGTCCACCCATTTCAACCTTCCTGGGCTCTCTAAAAGATGGTTGTCTCTGATGACTATTTCAGAAAAAGGGAGGCTTGTTTCCCTTCTGCCTCTGCTCTTTCCTAAACTTCCTCTGATCATCCCAAGCCTTCTGAAAAGTAGGTTTTTTCCTTTGCTACTCATACAAGAATTTTTCCCTTCTTATTGTTTCTGCCATAGTCTTAGTATCATCATACTAAATATTGTCACCAATGGAAGGTGGAAGTCCACTCAGATACCTCTGAATCTTGACATCCTCATCTTTGATGAATGGAAAATACTTCAGTAATTCCAAAAACCTTCATTCCTATTCATCAATGGTCATGTTTCCCAGCTTGAGTTCGAAGAACTCCTTCATCTTTTTGTCATAGTATCTTTTAGTCAGGTATTTCCTCTCGAAATACCTCTTGAATTCCTTCCATGTGATATCTTTCTCTCTAATGTGTTGCACCTGCGCAAACTGTTCCCACCACATGGATTCTTTTCCTTTTTGTTGATACATCGCAATTCTTTCTTTTGCATGAGAGGAATAATTCTGTGGTTGGAAATATTTCCTCATGCCAGGAAACCATGTTTCAGCATCTTCATCTTTCTTATGTTCTCCATCGAATGTTGGAGGCTTGATCTTGTTCATTTCCCCTTTCAATTCATCCATCCCAGATATCTTGTGCTTTCTGGTTGGAGATGGGCTTGAACTATTGTGTGCTTCCCTACTGGAATGCTTTGGGGAGTGACGATGATGTCTGCTGACACTCCTCAATCTTCATTTCCTCTCAGGGGTCCTGACACTCCTTGATATTATTTTCCTCTCAGGGGTCCTGTGACTCTCTGTATTGCTTGAGTCACTCTCCTTTTTCAATTTCCTTTCTATTCTTTCCAGGCTCTTCAACATCTTTAAGTTGAATTCACCCTGTTGATCCCTGACCCTCATGAGCTTTTGGCTATCAGCTCGATGAGCCTGGGCATCTTTCTGCAATCTTTCAATGAGTTTCATCACATGTCCTTCCTTATCCATCTCTTTTCCATGCCCATTAGAGTTTGATCCTTTGACTCCCAAGTTGGCATTCCTTCCTTCTCTTTCATTTTTTGAATTGGAGTCAATCTGTGCATCTTCCATTTCTATACTTGGCATCAATTCATGGTTGTCCTGACACTCATTGAACTCTGCACACACAATGTCCAATCAATGAAGTTTGTTAGGCCTTAAAACCTTAATAAAACTTCAACATTCATAAACCAATGTGAATAAGAAAAATGTTTTGAATCCACTAATTTTTCTGAGCTCTGTTTGGCTCTACAATTTTCAGGACTTTGGGACTTCAACTTTTGGGGTTTTGATCCATGAGGCTCTCATACTCGCTTTCAAGACTTCGGTTTTCAGGGTTTCGATCCACGAGGCCCTCATACTCACTCTAGGGACTTCGGGTTTTAGAGTTTTGGTCCACGTGGATCCAACAATTAAATCCTCGACGATTCTTTTGTCTTCAAAAATTGCAGGATTTTGGCACCTCAATTTTCGGGTCTTCGGTACCTAGGAGTTCACAATGCAGTGACTCCCAACTTCTTGTCACTACAATCCTCAAATTTTGAAAATTCTATTTCCTTTACCCTCCGAGTCCACAGAGCACAGTTGTCTCCCACATCCACAGTGGCAAGTGGCACACTCAGGAGGGTCCACATCACCTATGGTGACATCATCGGGTCCCACCACTCTCGCTTTTCTTCTCGAACTACTGGCACATGGTACACATCCATGTGCCCACGTCCCTTCCAAGTGAAATCCAACGATTCAAGTTCTTCTCCTACAATCTACCGTGTATATTGTTTCGAGATTTCAGTTCGGTTCCTCCATCTTCGAATATTTTGATATTTCGCATACCATGATTCCCACTCTCCTGTGCAACTCCAAAGGGTGTTAATACTTGTGCACGTTCTCCAGATCTGATGGTCGTGAGGGTTCTCCTTTCCTCCCAAACAGATTCTATGGCTCCAACACTTCTGATGTGGAGTTCTCTCTCCCTATAGCCATATACCACATTGGTTGCAGTTTTTATAATACCGCTACACCTCCTGAGCTTTGTAATACGGTGAAGTATCCCGTTGACACTCAGAAAGAATTATGATGTCTAAAATTAGTCCTCTAGACACAATTTCTTCTCAAAGCCTTGGTCCAAAGACCACTGATCCGTCCCATCCAAGCTTAGTGTTGAAACTGGACTCTGATACCATTCTGTAATGCTCTGATACCATTTTGTAATGCTATGATACCATTATGTAATTCTTTGATACCATACTATAACACTCCCCCGACCGTCATCCCCAGGGTCGGGCCAACTCTATTGTGTGGAACAACAATCTCATACTTATCTATATATAACATGAATTTTAAACAAATGAAACACATTTAACTCAAAGTAAGCACTAGATTACTGCTAACTTGCAGATTTAATGGAATTAACAGTAATTCATGAATACATTGGAATACATGATAATTATAAGCAACACAGGCATGCAAAACATAATTAAAGCATAAGTTGATACTTATCTTTGAAACTGTGGTAATTCCACCAACCACGTGTAGGCCTTCCACGAACCTCCCAGCCTTAGACCATGCTTCTCATCAAGCTTAGCAGTGGGTCACCCCCGAGCTAGGACTAAGCTCCACCCAAGGTAAGGAATTCTAGGCTATGATGAGGTTATAGGGAAATACATAGTCACAAGGAAGGATTCTCTCCCAAGAACCACTTATGCCCACTGGCCACAGACTCTCTTTCCCCACATGCCTGTTCCACCCTAGGAGTATACACCTTCTTTGTCACCTAGATAGTCCTTCAGTTGATAAACTCCCTTGACTTGGGATTTAGCAAAAGACTGGACTGAAAATCTCTGAGCTCTGTGGCAACAACAGGGTTCCTTCTAGGAGCTCTCTCCTTCCTCCGCACACTCTCTCACCTGGAGAGAGTCGCTCACAGGCCAGGAAGCCTGTCCTTTCAACCTCAACCACCTCTCTCCCCTAGAGAGAGTGTTGCATATACTGGCCAACAAGCCACACATGGTCAAGCACTGCTCAACCACCACAATCCACTGGAACCCAGACTCGAACACCCCAAGGTAACAACAGACAGGTGCAACAACATAACCAGGCTTAGCAAGAACATGACACTTTGGTTTTCTCAATCTGACAAATTAGGATAGACTCACAGTTATGGTTTCTCAGGGATGTGTGAAAAACAATCCATGCAGGGGTCGACTCAGACTCCATGGTTCATAACAGAGGGGGGGGTGTATCGGCTTTCGCAGAAACAAACACAGACATATACCTCCTCCGGTTTCAGAATTGCATGAGGGTACTTCTGCAGAGGTCAGAGAAGACTCATGTTCAGACCATCCATAGTGGACTGGAGGAGGAACCCCTATCATGACTCAATTCAACAGTTTTAACTGCATGCACTTGGGTTGACACTTGTCACCCATGAAACTTCATGTGTTCCATCAGCATGCATTCCTCCCCACTTGGAAGTCACTTGTCATTCCAAAATAACTTAGGATAAAACATATATTAAAATATTATTCCCAAGGACTTAAGCCCCTAGGCTCAACACTTGGCCCCTCTTCCCACCTTCCAGCCCCTAATCCCTTACCCACTCTGTGGAAGCTTAGTCCCCCATCACTCATTCATCGTGGTCGGTCTGCACGCAACAGTGTTTATATTTTTTATTAATAATGTTCATAGATACATGTACAAAATCAGGCTCTTAGCCTTCAACACTTAGGCTCTCTGGACTAATAATCACATAAGCCCACCAGCTTATATAAACTTGGCTCACCAGCCTATAAAACATAATTACAATTCATTTCATAAGCATGATTTACAACAGGGCTTGGCCTTGGGGACATTACAGATGCCTTTATTGACTTTGGTTCATAGGCTAATCTCATAGTAGTGGATCTAGTCATCAAGCTTGGATTGGAGTTTCACAATCATCCTAGCTCATATCCACTGGGTTAGGTAAACAAGGATGCAAAGATAAAGGTAATGAAAAGGTGTAATATTAAATTTTCTATGAGTGTTGATTTTATTGATGAAGCGGAATTGGATGTAGTACCCATTGATGTATGTGGAGTAGTATTTGGGAGACCTTACATGTTTATAAGGGATGTAATATTCATGCAGAGAGAAAATAAATACCAACATATCAAGGATGGGAAGTCCTACATCATAAACACGCATAAGGGAAACTCAAATATCTCACTCGTAAGTGCCAATCAAGAAAATAAGTTGATTAGTTCTAGTGAGAAATATGTTTTTCTTTTCTTAAGAGAAAATCAGTATGATGATGAGTTGATGAGAGTGAAGGAATCCATAGAGGTTTGTACTAAACAAAATAAACATCAATTGGATGAGCTTCTACACGAATACAAAGGAGTGTTCCAAGATCCTAAAGGGATACCACCTAAGAGTGAAGTGGAGCACACAATATAGTTATTGTCAGAAGCCCCATTGTTGAATATTGGGATGCATAAACAGTTCGTTCTCAAAGCAAATGAAGTGAATAAGCAGTTGCAATAGTTTTTGGAGTAGGGTGTGATTTGACCAAGTACATCACCTTGTGGTTCACCCATCATAATTGTGCCCAAGAAGGATGGGACTTGGAGAATGTGTATCGATTACAAGGAATTGAACAAGATTACACTGAAGAATCAGTACTCCCTGCTAAGGATTGATGACCTATTCGATCGACTGCAGCATACCAAGTACTTCACTAAGTTCGATTTGAAATTAGTATATCACCAGGTACAAGTGAAATATGAAGATACCTAGAAGACTACCTTCAATACAAGTCAAGGTTTTTATGAGTGGTTAGTTATGCCATTCATCTTATGTAATGCAACAACTACATTTATGATACTAACGAATGATGTTTTACACCCTTATTTAGATTCATTTGTTATTGTCTATTTGGATGATATATTGATTTATAGTGCTATCTAGGAGGATCACATATCACATCTTATGTAGGTGGATTAGAGACTTTGAAAAATCACAAGTTGTTGGCCAATCTCAAGAAATGTCAGTTTGCTCAGTAATCTTTGTATTTCGGGTATGTCACTGGTGGAGGGGAGCTCAATATAGATCCCACAAATATGGAGGACATCATTAAATGGTTAATTCCTACAAATTTCACTGAAGTTGGGAGTTTTTTTGGGAAAAGACAATACCTTTGGAAGTTCATAAATTCTTTTTTAATAGTAGTTGCACCACTCCACATTATAAAAACTAGTGGTAAGAGTTTCCAGTGGTGGAAGCATCAGTAGAAGGCCTTTGATTAACTGAAAAAGAAATATTTTCCAAGAAATAGTTCTCATGCTACCAAACTTGAAGAATCCCTTTGAAGTGGAGACATATGCAAGTGGGTATGACATGGGAGCAGTTTTGATGCAAGGAGGAAGGCTTATATGTTATAATTTTAAGATATTTCATGGGGAAATTATCAACTACCCTACCTGTGACAAGGAACTCTATGCCCTAGTCCATGTCGTCAAGAAGTGGAAGAAATATTTGATGGGAAAAGAGACCATCATTCACACAGATCACCATCCACTATAGTATTTGCAGGCCCAAAGTAAGTTACAACAAAACATGCATTACAAGTGGATGGGGTTTTTACAAAAATCATCTAGTCAAAAAATATAGTAAGGGAAGCAAAATAATGTTGGAAGACATGCTTTCACAACCACCCAACTATTTTTTTCAAGCATTGATAGTTCTATTCGATCTGAAATTACTTTAGGAGATGATTATCGTGGAAAGGCCTTAAGAAAAGGTGTTGTGTTAGTATTAACCAAGAAAAATGAGAATAAAGAGATTCTTGATGTCTTCTATGTACCCAATATCAAACATAATCTAATAGGTATAGGACATTTGAGTCAAAAGGGTTATGATGTCATATTCAAGGACTCTAGATGCACTATCTTAGATAAGCCACCTAGTATAAGACTTGTTGCAAAGGTTAAAATGACCAAGAATAGAATGTTCCAATTGAATCTAGGAAGTGTAAACATGTCATAGTAATATGCACGAAATGTCTCAAGGATAGATGAGACTTGGTTGTGTCGCCTTAGGTATGGTCACCTACCTTTTAGGAGTTTCATTCTCTCGCAAAAAAAAATGGTTAAGGGATTTCCTATATTGAATGAACAAAACATCCGTTGTGAAAGTTGCATTCTTGGAAAACATTAAAGATATAGTTTTCTAGAAGGCTCCTATAGAGCCAAAGAGAATCTAGAAATAGTTTACACAGATCTATGTGGGCCCATGCAAACTCATTCCATTGGTGGAAGTTTTTATTTTCTAAAATTCATTGATGATTTTAGCAGGAACGTTTGGGTATATTTCCTCAAAAACAAATCTAATACATTAACAGAGTTCAAAGAATTTAAAGCTATGGAATAAAAATAGAGTGTAAAATATGTCAAAGTGATTAGGTCAAATGGAGGAGGAGAGTATGATTCAAATAATTTTCCAAGTTTTTGTAGAAAACAAGGAATTGAAAGGCAGTTCACCACCAGATATAGTCTGCAGCAGAATGGAGTGCCTGAAAGAAAGAATCAGACCATCATGAACATGGAAAGGAGCATGATCAAAGATAAGAATCTATCCAATGCTTTTTGGGTTGAAACTGTTGTTTGTTCATTCTACATACTAAACATATCTCCAAGGAAAAGTGTGAAATATAAATTCCTCAAGAGGCATGCAGTGGCGCGAAGTCAAGTGTCCCTCACTTCATAATTTTTGGTTGTATAGCCTATGCACATGTCCCAGAAGAACTAAGAAGGAAACTTGATAGAATGAATGAAAAGTGCATTTTCATTTGGTACATTGAATAATCCAAATCCTATAGACTATATAATCTATTCACCAAGAAATTTTTGGTAAGTAGATATGTAAAATTATTGGACAACAAATCTTCGAGTGACTGAAAAAATGAAACAATGGATCGCCCAAATCCATTTCTCCAAATAGACGAACATGTGGAAAGATTAGGAAAAAAAGTACCTCCACCAAGACTTCCAAGGTTACATGTGCAAAGACAAGAAGAATAGACTGAAAATAGTTATTTTGGTAATGATTCAATAGCTTCTATGAGAAATCAGAAAACATGGAGCTTGAGGGAAATCCTTGAGAAGTTGAATGACACGGATCAACAAGTTCACTTTGCTTTATTATCTTATCAACCTACTTATTTTGAAGAGGACATGAAAGAAGAACATTGGTTACAAGCCATGAATGAAGATATTGAAGCTATTCAAAAGAATGAGACATGGTATCTTGTTGATATCCTAGTTAAAACCAACATTGGTGTTAAGTGGGTTTACAAGACAAAACTAAATGAGAAAGGCAGGGTAGAGAAACATATGGCAAGGATAGTTTCCAAAGGGTTTGCTCAACAACCCAGTATTGACTATGATGAGACCTTTGCTTCAGTGGAAAGGTTGAACACTATTAGAATTTTCATAGCCATTGCATCCTAGAAAAAATGGCTAGTTTATCAGATGTATGTGAAGTCATCCTTTTTTAATGGAAATTTAGAGGAAGAAGTGTATGCATATCAACCACCAGGATTTGAAGTAAAAGGATAAGAGTACAAAGTGTACAATCTAAAGAAATAATTGTATGGATTAAACCAAGCTCCAAGCGTATGGTACAATCAAATTAACTCTTATTTGTTCAACAATGGGTTTAGCAGGAGCAATAATGAGCCCACACTTTATACCAAATCATATCAACAAGGTAAAATTATTATAGTTTGTCTTTATATTGATGATATGTTATATATTGGTAATCTGATGTTAGATGATTTCAAAGGTGCCATGAAAAGAGAGTTTGAGATGACAGACCTTGGTCTCATGAAGTACTTTTTTAGAATTTAAGTTAATAAATTCACTCTTGAGGAATTTTCATATATCAAAAAAAGTATGCTAGACATATCTTAAAGAGGTTTAAGATGGACAAATACAAACAACAAGAAACACCTATTGAAATAGGAAAAAAATTGAGCAAGCAATATAATGAACCAATAGTTGATTCAACATTATATAGGAGGCTGTAGGAAACCTCATGTACCATACTACAACTATACTTGATGTTATGTATGCAGTTAGTTTCATTTCCATATTTATGGAGTCTCCCAAGGACTCTCACTTGAAAGTTGGAAAAACAATTTTAAGGTATATTGTAGGTACAATTCATTAGGGATTGTGGAACACAACTTATGAATACAACATACTTATAGGATACACCGACAATGAATTTTTTGGTAGCATTGATGATAGGTAAAGAACATCAAAATATGATTTTCCTCTAGGAACAAATTTGATCTAATGGGCCTCCAAGAAGAAACCCATTGTCATAATATCTTCTGCAAAAGTAGAATATGTAGCAGCTACTACAACATCATGCATGTAGTGTGGCTAAGAAGACTCTTGAAAAATATTGCACATGTGGAGAAGGAGCTAAATTCTATTTTCTGTGACAACGGTTCATCAATTGGATTGTCCAAAAACCATGTGTTTCACTGGAAAAAAAAATTAGAAAACACGTTGGCATTCCCTATCACTTCATTCACGAGTGTTGGTTATCACTCTTTCTATCTACTTCTTGGATGACCCAGGTTCAGATATGAATAGTTTAAAAAAAAACCCTCTAAAACTACCCCTCCTTGGTAAACAAGAAGAAAACACAACACACAGAATTTACCACACAGTCACACCCGACATAGTTCTATGGGTGACTGCAATGTTTAGACGCTTGCAGTCTAGGAAAGAGTGGGGATCTAGGATTGAAATTCATCTTCTTGGGCCTTGATATGGTTATTCATTCTATTGTTCTTAATATCCATTCATTTGTTAAGGTTATGCATGCATTCTAACATATCTAACATATGATAGATCTAACTAAATCATTTGTTCATTCAGTCATCATCTAGCTACCAACAGAAGGTAAATATGCCATAAACACAACACATAACATGGGTTTTACTGTAGTTTCCCCCTCCTGGTCTACGTCCACAAATATTTGGCTTCTTAGGCTCTTCTTATTATGTTGCTACAAAGTATGGCACCCTGCGCACTAAAATTCCAATCCTACAACCACAAAATAGGTTCCACCACCTCCGTGAGGATGACTAGATTGCACCAAGACCCACAGCCTAATATATAACCCTCAATATCTCACTACTTGATTCTACTACATATCAACAAATTACAAAAGTATCTCAGATCTTACAGTAGTTTCCTTATCTGAACAGAACAAAACTAAGGAACAACCATAAAAGAAATAACAACAAAAACAACCAAAACCACAACAACAACACCAACAACAACCATAATCATAACAAAAACAAAAAAAACCATGACCTAGACCTCCTAGGTGCTTATTTATACGAAATTTTATCTTATCAACCATTACAATCTCTTACAAAACCCTAACCTTAACGTGCTTATGTTTTCTTGCATCTACGCCTTGCATGTTTTCCTCCTTTGCATGCAGTTTTTCCTCGCATGTGTTCTTTTTACTGCTAGCTATCATTTTCCCAATTAATCTTTATCTTTCCAAAAATAGGGTTTTTCTCAAAATTGGCTTATGCCGAATAGGCCCCCAAAACCAACATGTGGCTCATCCCAAGCCACCTAGGCAATGTGCGTTGCCTTGACAGCCTCTGTTAGTTTGTGGAACTTGTCTACAAGTTCCCTTCCTCTTTCCTGGACCTATGCAGCCTTCTCTATGAGAAATTCTAATGCTTTCATTGTGATCTCCTCCCAGATCATTTTTGCGCACTTTGTCTGCGCTTGCGCCATGTTCTTCTTCTCCTCCTCCAACTGCATGATCATCTTCGTTGATTTCTCTTAAATGGGTTACATCTATGTCTGTCTTTCCTTCCTCTGCATATGCACTTCTTTTAGCTCTTCCTGTAGCTTCTTCATATCTTGCATTCCTTTGAAATTCTTTGTGATGGTCATTGTCTTTTTCCTCTGCTTCAGTTCCTAGGTTTCTATGCTAATCCTTTCTTTCTTCTAGTCCCACTAGTGGACCTATTCATCTTCCTCCAGCATTGTCCAAAATTGTGATGCTCTGTCAAACAATCATGTTGCTATGCTGATTTGTATTTCTATCTCATCGATTTGGCTTGTAGCTTCATGTTTCCTCTTGGAGTCGTTGGATTGATATTTTCTTTTAGCTCCTTTATCTCTTGCCTGTATTGATCGAGTGCCTGTGCGATGAGGTTGCTATTTTCCTCGACACTTCTGTATACTTCTTGTGTTCTCTCAGGGATGTGTTTATACACCGTTGTCAGTTCTTGTTCCATTTTGTTTGTGTGTTATTTTTCCTCGGTTTCAAGCTTGACCTGCTCGAATACCAATTCTAAGGCTTCATTTTCATTCTTCGTATGTTGTAATTTTGTTGTGTCTCTTCTTGCGTGCGACTACACCTCCTATGTGAAACCGACCTGAAACTTGTACAATGCCTTAGTTGGTATTCTTTCCATTACCAACTCTATCTATGACAGATCCTTTAGTGATGTCTAGGCTATAGTCTCATCCATCTACAACATCTTGGATGTAATTTGGAAGTTCGGGCTCACCTGCACTATGGTTTGGATGGTATCTTTCTCTCTTGGTGCAACCCTTACCTCTTCTTCTATTGTTCAGGGAAGGAATCTATTCCCCTTTTAGGCCTATGCGATGCTCTCATCTACTCTAGGAATTTCTTGATTTCCACTAGCTCATCTTGAATTCATCCTCTTTGGTGTTGGGCATCTTCGAACTCCTTAGTTGTGCACTCCTGTACATTTTCTGCCACAAGGTCAGTGTCATCCTGATCAGTAATTGTGTATTCTGGCAGTTGTTTGTGTGCCTTGAACTTCTTGCACGACCCCCTTGTGTGTATGATTGGTCGCTTTGGTGGCCCTGTTTCCTGTGGGGTAGTTGTCAAGGTGGTTTCTTGTGTAGTTGTATCCCCCATTCCATGTTCTACTTATGTTGGGTAAGTTTCCTTTTTTCCTTCCTGCGCATATTTCTTCAGTGCACTACCCTTCTTCTATTGTGCCAGTTTCTGGCTAGGTTTCCCAAACTCCATTGGATTTTTGGCCGCAACAGTGTCACATGTAGGTGTCTTGGTGTCTTCAACCTCCATTCTCGTGGTCACTTCCTTGGCCATGATCTCACCAATCATGCATTTCTATTTCTACATATTCTTTGTTGATGAAGTAACAAAGTTGTAACCATTCTTTGGTTGGATCCCTGCACACTTGTATCAACATGGTGTGGCGCATGGCTCTTAAATTTGCAACACCTTAGTATTGCGCGACAACCTTTGGGGTGATCCTTCAGGTGTTTGCTATGATTTCCTGAATTTCACTAAAGTACCATGCAAAGGTACTTACGTTTCCACTTCTTCTTTTGGGTTCTGAAGTGATCCCCATTGAGGTATACTGTGTTGTGTGGAAATGACCAATCATGTCACAAAAATAAGAATATGGTGTCTCCCTCCACCTGACTAATGTTATCAAGATCAATAGCCAATAATAATGGAAGTTTATCCCCAAATCCTATGCATCTTCATAGTCATTGAGGAACAGGTTTGAAAGATAAGGGGCCCAACTTAGCATGGTGCCATTGGCACACTATGTTGCAACTGTAACAACCCCTGCAGGGACTTCCTCCTTGCGACACTTTCTAGAAACTTTCATACCATAATATTTGTGACCATTCTTGTGGCTGTGTCACTGATTATTTTTATAATTATATTGCGCAATCCCCTCTCTATGTCGTAGGTTTTCTTCATCTCCTCAGCAAGTGATTTCTTCTTTGTTTTTTCCTTTAGGTACTACGTGGGACTCTCACCCATGGATGGAAGACCTATGATGAAGTAAATAAACTCAAAGTCGATTGAGATAGGTTCCTCCAACCATTAAACACCTCCATGGATGACTGCCATTAAATGCTTGACGCAGTTGTTTACTTCCTTCCCCCTACCAAAATGGGGAATTTCTACCAAGTTGAGGATACTTGTGTTGGAAAATCCAGTTGCCCATGCATTTGGTTGTAGTATAGGATCACCGAAGTGTATTGTGTCTATACTTTCCATGTATACATGTTGTGCAAATTCTGGTAATTTTCCACTATCGGCCACATTGTGCTCTGAATACTTCAACTTTTCCATGCAACCCAAAAGTGTTGCATGGCCTGCACTCCCTCTGGAATTTGTGGTAATACGATGGTTGTGCCAGGCTACTTGCACAAGGACCGTTCCATGGTATGTTTTCCCTTTCTTTTGAATGACGTACTAGAGGTCCCAGCCTCCGCTTTTTTGTTCTTTGTGCCCGATTCAGGATGCCCGGTCATATCTTCAACCAACCCTTCCTGCTATTGCACATACCTTGCTTCAGGATGTGGTCTTGGCATTGTAGCTTCTGTGTCTGCACTATTGGAAATACTAAGACAACTGAGAGGGGGGGTGAATTAGTTGTTACTGTGCTTAAAACAATTTATGCCTATTGAAATATTATTAATGTTCTCCAAGTGATCATCAAGATTATGCAAGTCATGAACAACATAAATAATAAACAACAATCACACACATGATATACATAGAGAATATATTCATGAGGAAACTCATAAAGGGAGAAAAACTCTTCTTCTTAGAATGATAGGCAGTCTTTTATGTTCTGTACATCATCTATCTTTGAGCACCAACTCAATGTGAGGCTACCACCTCTGTTTTACAAGTTGCAACCTGCTGAGAGCACCAACTCTCTGGTTTCTCTATCACCCACTAGAAGGAAGAACCAACTCCCTAAGTGTTTGAGCACCAACTTGATGGAAGAACCAACTTCCAGTCACATAGGAACCAACTTGTACAACAGAGAACAATAGTTCTCCCTTGCACCACCCTACCACCCTGGTTTTTCTAGCTGCAACCAGATGGAAGCTACAACTCCCTATGTTCAAACCCCCACTTGAAACTCTGAGGACAACAATCCTCCCTAGTACCACCCTACCACCCTAAGATATAAAACTTTACTTACTTGCTCTGTCTCTGATATGGTCTGTTATAGCTCCATGTCTCTGCTTCCTTCTTCATCTTATATGATTTGTTCTGCTTCTGCATCTTTTTGCTTCTATGCTCTGCTCTTTTTCTTCCTCCACACTACACTGCTTTATTCATCTTCTCTTAAAAATTTTATGCTCTATGTTGCCTCTGCATTCTATACATTGGGCCTCTGATCTCCACTTTAGGTACTACACAACTTCTCCTCCTACCCCCATGCATAACATTTGGAAAAGCACACTATACTCTTTGTTCTACATATCTTACTCACGTCGAGTCCTTTGTATGATCATCATTCAAACTCTTCATCTTCCTTGGCAGTTATGTTGTATCTATTCATCATCAGTGATCATCATCCAAAGATTCTTTGGTTTCTTTGGAAGTCGTGACTCTTTGTTTTCTTTTTCAATTACAGCTAGTTAATTATGGCTTCTTTGGCTTCTAAGCCCCTTCCTTCACATGACTATCGGTGGTGACCATACGCCTAACCAATAGGCGATTCGTGACTCATGAATTTTGGAATCTTCATATGAGACAACTCAATTCTACAAACTCTCAATATCTAAAGTGGAGCCTAGTGACATGCTAGCTCCTCCCTTAACCTTCGCTGATGTGACCATGGCTGTGACCAAACACCTATTCAAAAGGTGCTTCCCGATCTTGGTCTAGTGAGTGCTAGCTCTATTTCTTGATATGACCTTGGGCAATGATATCATGTGACCATGTGATTATGGGCGTGTCCAAAGGTGGTTTGAATAAAAATATTTTTTTCCCCTCAATTTACCTTGAGCCTCCATGTGTCCTTTCTCCAAAATAGTGGTTTCGATGGTGGCCTACCTTCAAATTTTTAAAGTTTCTACATATTCAATCCTCACAATGTGATGAGATCGTCAATCTCATAATATTGACGGTGCTCATGAATGGATGGTTCAGATTTGTTCTTTCACAATATGCGGATCAGATCTAACCTTCCTAAATCAATGGTTGTGATTTATTTCATGATCCAGGCTTCGAGAGTTTTAAATCTCAAACCCTGCTTTCTTCCGTATTCCAATATTCCATAGTCGATGATCTGTGAACACCTATTCTTCTCATTTGATGACTCTACCTCCAGTTCGAGAATTTGATATTTCAACCAAATCAATGGTTCTGCGGCTCCTTTCTCGATCAACGGTCAATATCTCCTTTAGGTCTCCGGACTTCTGAAATATCAAGTCTCAAACTTTACTTCCCCTCGAAGTATGTGGATTACTGCCACATGTCCTCTTGGATTGGATGGTTGAGGCTTACTTTGGGTCTTTACCCAGAGTCCACAAGATTACGCCATGTCTTTTCTGGATCAAACAGCCTAGATTTACTTTGGACGATCTGACGCTTGTGATCTTCTTCGGACGATCTGACGACTGTGATCTACTTCGGATGATCTGAAAATCGAGAATTCATTTCATCTTTTCAGTTCTCCATGATTTGCGAATTTCAAAATTCAAACTGACGCTCTGGAACAGATGACCCAGATTCACTTCGAACGATATGACGCTTGAGATATTCTTTGAATGATCTGACAATTGAGATCTACTTCGGATTATCTGGCAGTCGAGAATGTATTTCATCTCTCCAGGTCTCCGGGTTTCGAGAATTACAAAAATTAAACTGACACTCTAGATCAAACGACCCAGATTCACTTCGAATGATCTCATGCTTGAGATATTCTTTGTAAAATATGATGAATGAGATTTACTTCATATGATCTGATGGTTGAGAATGTATTTCGTCCTCTCCAGGCTTCGGGGATTTCAAATCTCAAACTGAATTCTTGAAATGAGATTTTTCCGGAGCATAACCTCCTCACATATTTAGACCCAAAATGAATGATGTTCATTGGATCAGGATCTTATATCAACGGCTTGATCTGTCTGTGATGCAGCTTTTCTTTGGATTAAATCCAACGGCTCTCCATCTTTTCTTATCTTATCCTTTAATTTAATTCGATCGGATGGCTGACGAAAATTCAGGTGATCAAGATATCAGATCTCATCCCTTTCTTATCTTGTCCTTCAACTCAAATCAATCTAATGGCTGATGGAAATTCAGATGATCAAATTCTCAATCATTTTTCCCCTCTTATACTATCCTTCCATTAATTCAATCTGACGGATGATGGAAATTTGAATGATTGGGATCTCAGATATTTTAGCTTATCCTGTCCTTCCACTCAAAAGTGATCCAATGGTCATTGTCACTCTTCCTCATGAGTTTCTGATCTCTCTGACTTAGAAGGATTTCTAAGTGTTTAAGGATCTCGACCTTTGTTCCTCTTGTGAGTCCATCTCTTGGACCTCGTTTGCACTTCTGGAAACTACTATATCTTTTGATCTTTCTCGTCTTCTTCTCTCTCAAGGTTTGGTTCTTTATCGTTCTTGCCATCAATGACAAGCACAATCTTCCTGCAAACATGCCAACATGCACTTCCTTGGCCATTTTTTCTTTGGGCTTCTTCATCCATGGCAGGTTGTTGTATGTTTCCTACGTCGTCTGTTTTGTGGCCCTGCACACCATTGTGTGAATAAATTTCCATGGTAGCTGATGTTGGGGCTTGTGTTTCTTCTTCCACTAATGTAGGTCCTGCTAGTTCGACTCATGTTGAGGGAATCACATCAACATCGATGAATTCCTCTTTCTGTGTGGTTTCCTGTTCGACCTCTGCGGTTTCATGAGGCACTCTAACACTGATATGGGTTTTCCTCCTTGTTTGTCTCGACACACCAATATTTGGTGGTTCCATCATGATTATTTCTCACTTTTTATCGAATGGGATTCAATTGGTTTGCACTATGCACTCGTCTATTCGCTTCGGCTCTGTCTGCTCTCTATCATTGCAAGTTTGCGATTTCACAATAAGTTGTAATTTGTCTGTGTTTCCCCTTTATATAGAAGGTGCCATCAATGTTGTGAAACTTCTCAGAGAAGATTCCCTAGTTGCAATTAATGCAATAAATGTTTATGAGTACGTTCCATTTAATTTTCATAAATTCTGCCAGTTGGGGCCTTTTTTCCCTAAGCATCATTTTTTTTCTTTTTTGGACCGTTGGTACCTTTTTCCAATGCACTGAAACTTCTTAAGTGTGTCGTGAATTTTCCCTATGATTTTTCACTAATGCGTAGTATTTTTCTTCCTGTTACAGATCTTCTATGCGTGGACCATTTTCCGCTTGTCATGCTGAGTCAACCTTTTCTGTGCACTATGCTTCCCATTATTTTTTGTATTTTCTTTCTTTTCTATTTTTGTATTTCTTTTTCCTTATTTTTCTCCTTTTTATTTATTTTTCTCATTTTTCTATCTTAACTTCTACTATA
>JZKD02S0941117.1:154295-188039 GCA_000966675.3 Picea glauca | reverse complement strand
CTGGGGAGAATTTCAATCTTCTTTTTGGAAGAAGAACTAGTTTCAGTTTCGTTGCTAGAAGAGTCCTTAAGACTAAGTATGTCTTTTTCAATCTGACTAGCCTCCTCAAAGGCTTTTAACAACGTGGCCTTTTTATATCGTTTAACCCAAATAGCTATACTTTGATGTAACGCTTTAGTGTAGTAAGCTATTACAAGACTCTCAACAGGCATAGAATCTGTAGGGATTCGATTTTTAAGCGTTAAGAATATTTGATTAAAATCTTTAAGTTTTTCTTTTGAGTCCATTTTTAATCTTGAAAGATCCATGACTAAGACTTCCGGAGGTTTACCATCTCTGAATTTTTCCAAAAAGCATGAATCAAATTTTTCCAAAGACACTATGGTATGGGGTTGTTGGGAAAAGTACCAAGTGGATGCATTACCCTCAAAAGCATAAGGGAACAACCTACAGACAACGTCTTCATGTTCAACATTACGGAGTCTGATGGCTAACATAAATTTTTTGATATGATCTTCAACTATCTGTTTTGAATCAGGATCAAACTTGGGAAGCCATTTCTCCGGGTGTTTAGGTAAAGGGTTCTGGGCTCTAGGTACAACTACAACATCCTGGTCCAACCAGGGTCTAGCAGGGTTGTTCTGATTTTCCATTGGGGTAGTGGGTGTGGAAGGCTGAGAAGGTGAGTTGCCTTCGTCTGAAGAGGAATCTCCTCCAGAAGAGGAAGGAGATGAGGGAGGTGGTGAAGGAGGTATCCCAGATCCTCCTGCAACAGGATTTGTGATTGGATCTGTAGGAGTCACAGTGAGGTTAATGTCACCTAATTGTTCTCTGATATCAGATAAATCCAAAGGTTGACCCCATGGATGGTTTGGTTGCCTAAGACGAGCTAAGTCACTATTGTTTTTAATAAGATATTGACGAATAATCTCTTGTGTGTCACCACCTGTAGGATTAGGGGTTGCTGGCTCAACTATGATCTGCGGATCTTCGGTTGAAGTAGTTGTTGTTTGAAGGGGAATGTTATCTTGTGAATGACTTCTAGTCACTATAGGTGAGTGATTAGGGGGGGGAGGAGTCGTGCGACCGCCTTGTTCCATTAATTAAGTTCATGCCTTCCTTCTAGCACCATTTGTTGACGGGCGAAATTGACCGTCCGTCAACTGAGAGAGTGGAACCGGTCCGGGGTTGTCTAATAACCCAAGCCGTTTGGAATGAACCACCCTGACGGGTTTAGCGGCTCCGTTATCTGATCTAAGGTCCTAGGAAAACCAAAGAGAAAACTAATCTAAACTAACTAATCTAACTAAAACAAATAAAACAAACTAAACTAACTAAAACTAAATAAAACAAATTAACTAAAAACAAACTAAACTAACTAACAATAACTAAAATGAACTAATACTAACTAATCTAATTAAAACTAACTATTAAACAAACTAAATAATCTACTATTTATATATATAAACTACTAACTAATACTATACTAACTACTATCAGAAATATAACTTATCTACAAAATATAAAATATTTACAAAATACAGATTTAAATAATACCTGGAAAACTCATTTGCAATCTGCCCTAAGACAGAGAAAGGTATTTCTTTTTGATTTTATAATTTTATAAACAAGAAATAAAAGTTACTGAAATTAAACAATCTAATATACTAATTATACATATATATCTAACTGACTTTATATCTAAACTAAACTACTAACAAATATACTAAACAAACAAATGGCAAACTAACCTGGAAACGCTCCAAATTTGTCCTGTGTATGATGACTTCGAAGCTGGTCGGAGGAAGGAAACTTGCACCGGATAATCCAAAAGCTTCTCGTAAATGATAGTTGCAATGCTCTTTGAGTTTGTTTACAGGACAAACAAGACATAAAAAATCATAACAATTATATGATTTATAAATCTCTGCAATAAGGGAAACCTGTTATGAAAAAACGTATACTTAATAATTCAACTTATGAAGAAGAGAAATCTGTCATTCACAAACTGAATCAAGTAATTGCTATGTTTTTTAAACACTGGAAGAAATTAGATATGGATTATATTGATTAAATTATATCATTTGCAAAAGACTAAGATAGCTAAAGTAGTCATTAACCAAATGCAAATAGATACACATAAACATAAAACAAAATATTGATATTATGAAAAGTTAAAGCTGTAGCAGAATATCAAATTCTGTCTCAGTCTGTATTAAAATTCCATATCCTTGTTCTCCCACCAATGAGGATGATGTTATTACAAAAATAATGAGTATTTATAAGTTTTTTCCACAGGGTAAAACCTTCCTGTGGAAGTTATCAAACTATTTACAAAATCTGGGAAGGTATTCCGAAGATCAACTAAACTAAGAAATTAAAATGAAATCAAAATATCCAAATATCCTCTAAACTGTCCATCAAATCCCATGCAATTTAGAATTCACCTAAAACAGGTCAGAAATAGACAAATTAGAGAGTCTTTTATTAATAAAACAATAAAAATTAAATTCTATAGACTTAGCTCCAGAATCATCTGATTCTGTAGCTAGTCTAAATAAAGGTACATGATCAGAATGGAAATTGAATCAAATCTTTTTAATAAAATCAAATTGAATTAACAACGAACAACGAATCATTTCATTTGAAAATGTTATATCATTTGAAATCAAATAGGATCAAAATCTAATAATCGAATAAAGAGACAAGCATACTCTGTTTCGATTGTTATCATAATCGGGTAGACAGAATCAAAACCAAACAGTTTTGAAAATCGTTTCATATACAATTTGTAAGTAATGCAATCAAACAAATCACAGGAAAACATTGTGTTTTTCCAACAACAGGAGATACGATCAGATCAAAACAAAATCGTTTTTAAAATTATTACAGCTGTCATGACATCAAACGATTCACACCATAGGTAGATTAATTCAAACAGGTGCGAGAATCAACTCATATAAGATCGTAACCGGATCAATTTGTCTTTGATCACAATAATAATAGAATCGACATAAGTGATAATTGGTTATTGCAAAATGGGTAAATAAACTCGATTGGTATTGAACGAAATCATTAATTTCAAACGAATCATGACCGAGTTTAACATATAAATGAATCGTGAATCCGGATATAACCAATCTCGTTTTAAAAATCAAATTCAAGAAGAGTATCCATTGCAAATATGAATCCAACTGATAACATGGTCGAGCTAACAGTAAACCAATGCGAATTAACTGGTTGGGTTTTTAGCATACTCATTATGAATTAAATCTATTGACGATTTGGGCATGTTTGTACAGGCTTAAAATAAAAAGCAATGTTCTCGAAGAAATAGAGTCACATTGGAAACGATCCGAGTTGAATTCGTTGTTTCTTGGAATTCATATGGGACAGCAAACCATAACAATTAACCTCATCAAAATCGTTTCCAATCATAGTGTATGCATTATAACGAAATTGGATCGAAATGTGATCGTTTTCTAAATTGAATATGAGAAACATTTCCTGTCTAGAATAGATACAAACAGAACATCCATTTTAACTCAATCAAACAAATCAAATCCACACTAAGATCAATCAAATCGATGAAAATCTAATAGAAGCTAAACTGGGAATGATCGAAAAAACGAAATTCCATTTAGTCAAAGCAAAGCTATATATAGAATGCATGCAATGTAACAGATCCATTCAAATGAAGCAAATAGAGCTGTTTAAAACCGAAACCAAATCGTTATATAAACCTATATTATTTACAAAAAATGATTGATATCAAACATACCTATGTGACGACGAGGCTGATCAGTTACACCAGCTTGGAATTTACAATAGTCGTGGCCGATTCCACATTTTTAAACAAGATGGAGCCGATCGTCTTTTGTTTCTTATCTGTCGCTTGTAGTTTGGCCTTTTGACTGGTTAGGGTTGCAATCTGGTCTTCCAAAGATTGAATCTTTGAATGGAGTATTGGAACATCATTATAGTATCTCTCTAACCACGAATTGCATTGATCACAGGGTGACACTGTAGTTTTGGACAGAGTAGGAGAGGATTTGGGCATATGAACAAGGGTTTCAAAAGGAAACTTAATGCCTGGGTAGTTAGGGTCATCCCTTAGGGAGGGGGGTAGGTTTGACACAAATTCATACGAGGGTTCGACACACAAACCTTGCGAATAGGGGTATTCACTAGCCAAGAATTGATCCACTTCCGAATCAGAGTCCTCACTCAACACGATAGGGTTTGGTTCGACAGGGGGTTTTGGCTTATTTCTTGCCATTCTTGAAATCAAACGTGCATTCTTTTTCCCTTTGGTGTTTGTAGTGAGGTTTTCCTTGGGATTTTTGCCCATAGGCTTAACAGTCTCAACACTCTTAGTCACAGTGTGGGGTAAGTCGATAGGAGGGTCGGCCGAAGGTTTAGGCAAAAGGATATGGTAGGGTACTGGGGGTACAACCTTGACCTCGATCACCATAGGTTTGTCAACTTGTGTAGGGTTCGAATCCTTGAAATCATTCCGAGCAACGAAATTTCTCCAACAATATCCATGTAGAATCAAATGACGGACAACGATAAGCTTAACCAGCCCATAATGAAAAAGGCTACTATCAGCCTGGTGTCTTTTTTACTTCGTAGACATTTTAAATAGGCTTCGATGCAAATAATAGGGCATATTGAGAGAGTATCTCATAAAAACCATAAGAAAACGCAGGTGGTGGAGGAACACCATCCCGTAGCGACCTTCACGGGTCACAAACTACTTGATTATCATCAATAAATCATGCCAATGTTGTTTAAGCGTGGTTATGAGAATACCTCTATCACAGGAGGTGATTTTTCGTGACTGAAACAACAATGTCCACGACACTTCCTCGACCTTGCAATTCTTAAACCAACGCTGTCCAGAGGTAGATAACCACGTGGCTGAGCTGATGAATTGTTCATCAATCTCTAACTGTACATCGCTGACCTTGGCTCGACAGCCATCGAAGTTCATGGAAAATTTTCGAGCCACGCAAAGGTTAAAACCCTTGAAACGTTCGACGAAGGTAAGCCATCCACTGTCTGCCAAATCTTGGTGGGAATTATCAAACATTAACAGGGCCTGTTTTCCATTGGGTTCAACTCGGATGACCAGTGCCATGGAGATGAATGCATGGTAAGGAAAGGGTTCGAATTCATCAACAGATAGTAACAGAGCTACCCGAACCAACAACAATGAATCAAGCTAAAAGGGGTAAGCATAAATGTGCGCATGCGAGGGTGGTGGAGTCATTCACTGCCATGCACGATATTTATGGTAAATTACAACCACCAGTTTACACATCTGTTCAAACAATCATAACATAGCTCAAAAACCATATCGTTTGGCCAACCAAAGAATCAAATGGTGAGTGTTATGCCAACGCGCCAAATCAACTATAGTTTTAAAACCATCGACATTCAACGTGAAACCAACACCAAATGTTATCCATGCGCCATTGTATAAATGTTTAACCAATATGCTGAACGAATTCATATAGTTGACAAGCCAAAAGTTATAAAAAGATTAACATAAGGATCATATCATATATATAAAAACAAAAATAAATTATAACCCCTATGCAATTCATAGAATCGATGATTAGGCAAGTCATAATAAGTATAAATTCATATGCTCAATGCCTCGCAAACTTAATAAAATCAAGTTATGCAATCAGTATAAAAATGTCCAATGAGCATAGTTTGAAAGTCCTTTCAGCCCCATAATAATAAACAAAAGGTAAGTGTAAAAGAAAATATCGATAAAAAGATCGTGATAGTTCAGATAGTGATCGAAATGTGACCTCGAAAGGAGAAGTTTTCATGCTTACAGTCGTGAAAACTTAATGAAGACAAATTTGCACATGTCGCAAAAAATAAAAGTGTTGTCTATTTGAAAAATGCGATGAAAAACTTGATGTTTGCAAGACACAGGTGTAGGCAGCTTATAGACGATAAGAAAAAATGAGTTGGCTTCCAACAGAGTACTACCAGAATCAATTAGGACAATTACCCTGTTCTTTTTGATATATCCTTCGATCTTGAGGGTTTGAGGAGTGCTAATTATATCCAATGCATTACACAATATTGTGGGAGTCAACTCTTTAGAAGAAATCACTTCTATGTTTTCATCTTTAGATGGTTCTTGTTCTTGTTCTTATTCGTCTTCCTCTTCACAATATATGTAGAATAATTTCTTCTCACCACACTTATGTCCCTTACTGTACTTGCTGTCACAATTAATGAATAAACCTTTTTATTTTCTTTCCTCCAATTGTTGAGGTTTCAACCTTGTAGATTGGGGTGTTTTAGAAGAAGGAGCATTATTCTCTTGATAGATGTTAGGATTGTTCCTTCTAGTAGCCATAGCCATATTTTTACTTTCCAAATTTCTTGCCACCCTAAATGCATTCTCTAATGATTTGGGTTCCCAAAGGCGAACCTCGTGTTGAATGTTATCCTTTAAATTTCCTATGAATACATCAATCAAGTGCTCATCTGGAATATTTGTTACCTTTGTATTTAATATTTGGAAATTCTCAATGTGCTCTGTAATTGAACCCTTTTGCTTGAGATTTATCATTTGGCTAAAGAAGATATTTCTCCTTGTATCCTCATAGTGTGTTATCATTTCTTTGGTGAAAATTGTCCAAGTGACGAGTGATTTGTGAGAACAAAGCCATCGATAGCATATAAATTGATTGGGTTCTAAATATAAAGAAGCAATTCGTACCTTTTTTGTATGTGTCACATTATGTAGATCAAATAATTTCGCCATATGAAGTATCCATGTGATTGGCTCCTTGTCATCAAACTTCCTCATATCGATCTTAGGAACGTGGTTGGTCTTCAACCCAAAGTTGGAGTTTCTCCATTCTTGATTCATCTTCCTTATGTCCTCATCATGAATTTCATGGGATACGTTTTCACTTTTAGGTGTCCTCTCTATTAGGAAATTTTTCAATCCTTCCATGATCTCCCTTTTTAAACCATCCATCTTAGTATCCACTATTGCCTCCAATTTAGCTTCAGTTGAATCCATCATCCCTTGTAGTTCATATTTTTTCACCGTATTCTTTTGTAATTCATTTATGTCCCTACACATTTCTTCACCTTCATCAAGAGTCCAAGTAGGACTATCTGGAGGCTTATTTGGTGTAGAATTTCCCTTTTTTGGTGGCATGTTGGCCAAGTATCACTTTTAAACCTTGATTTTGAGTTGGTTTCGTGAGACAATATTTCTTCTACTCTATCTCTAAATTTTTGGACCTTATGGGTATGAAACTTTATTTTTTGTATTTCTCTGATATTTCTTTTTTGCAATGCCATAGGTCTGATCACAATTGGATGTTCCAAGTGGAATTTACGGTAACATCCCCATAGCTTGATGATTTTTTTCATTTCCAGGAGATCTCACTTGTATAGAGTGCCCCACTCAAAATAATTGATATAAATTCTCAAACTTGTACCAGATATACTATGGACTGTCCACTATCCAATGCAACCAATCTCACTCAATTTGGATACTCTAGCAAGAATTTATGATTGTTTTACCTGGAACACCTACTTGACACTAGTCAATAGGACTATTCAGATACCCTATCTTTCATAGGGTGTATCTACGAATGTAAGATGACCCAGAAGATGAAATGTTTATCACAAATACCTTAATAATTTATGTGAATAATATCTAGATTCCAGGGTCTAAAACATTACAAAAACAATTTATAGTGAAAATTCCTCAATGACTCAATTCAGGATGATTCCAGAACCCTATCTTACATAGGTTGTATCTTTGAAAGTATAAGGCATCAAGAGATTAAATTTTAACCCAACGTACCTTGATTCATCTTATAAATATCCTCCAAATGGTTCCTTCTAAAACGTCATAGAAAAAAAATTATATTGAAAATTCCAAGGTGTCTCATATGTAGCAGCGAAACCCCAATACCTTGAGCTTTGATACCATATGTTAAGAACCAAATATCAATATAGCATAGAAAAACCTCATAATATGTACTCAATGCCTTGAAAAAGAGAGAATTTCAGATAATAAGCCTCTTCAAGGGGGAAACCTCCTTTTACACCACATAAATGTTCAAGTACAAGATGATTCCAAATGGAAATGTCTCCTTGGTATATATGGGAGACTAGTAGGTACAATTACAACTAATGGACCCAAGATGACATAAATAAAATAACATTACTAATGTAATATTCCCCAATTAAGGGGTAATGTGCCAGTATTTAGGGATTAACAAAATTATTCCCTCTTTTCTAGTCCAGTTAGGTGGGAAGACAATGGAGGTTGATGTCGAGGTGGTTGATGCACCTCTCGACTATAATTTACTACTAGGGCATAATTGGAGTTATGCCATGACATTCGTTGTTTTGTCCATTTTCCTAACTTTATGTTTTCCTCATGAAGGGAAAATAATGATGAATGATTAGTTGTCCTTTGCACAAAATAGTCCTAGTGTATCAGTTGGACCTTTGGTCTCTGTGATCGACAATTATCAGTAGGAAACTGAGGATGTTGGTGTCGAAATGTTTTCCTCTCTAATGGGTAGCTTTGATTTCATGGAATGAATTCACCATTTCTAATGAGTCTTTTTCATTGATGAGGTTCGTTCCTTTTCGTACTTCGTATTTCAACAACCCAACATACCTTCCCTGACTATGTCATACGAAGGTCATTTTCACATTGGGATGGAAATTCCATTGTCAACAATAGAGGTTGCATATCAGTCTATTATCGATGCTACTGCTGACCTAGATCCTTCCTCCTCGCAGACAGATGAGGTGGATCCTATTCTAGAGCCTGTATGGGACACTCAATCATATTGTTCACATGATTTCCTTGAAGATACTTTACCTTCAAATGAATCCATATTAGGGGCCATCTATGGTCCTGATAGGCCTTGGGACGATATGCATCATCGATCCTATTTCCTCCTAGAGATTGTTAAGATCGAACAAGATGACTTTAGATCTACCTTGAGTGAGATGGTTGGTCACATCGTAGTTCCATTAGATATGCATGGTATTTATGCTGAAGGAAACATGGTGCATATCTATCCCACAGTCACAATCGACATCTCTCATATTCCTGGAAAACTTGAGAACGTATATATCGGTGCATATTGTTCTCCTGAATAACTTCATATCTACACCGGTCTCTTCAAAGAATTTTGTGATGTATTCACTTGGTCATATGAAGAGATGCCAGGTATTGATCCCAACATTTTTGAAAATGAAATTAAAACCTATCCAGATGCAAAACTTGTTCAAAAACATGTTAGAGTTTTTAATCATAGGAAGGCCTCTGCTATTAAGGAAGAGGTGGAGAAGCTACTTAATGTTGTTTCAAATACCTGGTTCCCTTGACTAAATGGGTATCCAACCTCATTCCCATAAATAAAAAAGAAAGGAACCATCTGCGTATGTATGTATTTTCGAGACCTGAACAAGGCTTGTCCTAAAGATAACTTCTCGACTCCTTTCACTTACCAGATTCTTAACGAGTTCATGGGAAGAAAAGCATTTTATTTTATGGAAGGATTTTCAAGGTATAATCAAATTCATATCAAACCCGAGGATCAACATAAGATGAAGTTTAATTTTTATTTGGGTACTTTTTCATACTGGAAAATTCCTTTCAACCTTAAAAACGTCGGAGCAACTTGTTAGCACCATTATTTTCATAGCTAAGGTTAGAAGTTTGTCAGCAGTTTGCAAAGTCATGCATGTTAACACCAATATTATTTTTATGCCTGGAATCATCTAACATCCCCAAGGGTGGGTTTCAAAATGAACCTTTATCATTTATTATTCCCATTTCCATTTGCAACTGCGTGCTGCAAAATTTGTTTCACAACCCGCTGAGGATGGTGTCATGCAGAGAGTGTTGTCGTGAAAAGGAAATTATCATGTAGAGAATGCTTTCACCCAAAGGAATTTGTCACACAGAGAATTTTGTTGAGCAAACGATTTCATCGCTTAGAGGATGTTGTCGCATAGAAAATGTTGTCACGCAGAGAATGCTCTCGTGCAAAGGATGATGTCACGTAGAGAATGTTGTCGTGCAGAGGATGTTGTCATGCAAAGAATGTTGTCAAAAAGGGTATGTTATCATGCAGAGGATGCTTTTTTTCACAGGATGTTATCACGCAAAAGATGTTTTCACGCACAGGATGTTGTCGCGCACAGGCTACATGACGCACTGTGTAAATGACTGGTTTAGGGGTCAATTTCAAGATCCATTTATGAACAACTGGAGAGGAATTTTAAAAATCCCCGAGATTTGTTTGTCGAGGACAAACAAAATAATTAAAACCTCTCTCATATTTTCAAAATGTGTCATGATTTGGGAGATTTGAAGGAATATTTGAGCCCTATTTTTCCGTTTTCATGATTTCCTATCCGAGACATGTTTTTGCGACAAGTATTCTGACCAAATGGATATGAATTTCAAGTAACTGAGATATTTTTTTCTTTAGAATGAGCTTAACTACAAAAACCATTCTCATGTATTACATAACTATTACATTTTGAGAATTACAAGTGGCATTTTGAAGCCTATTTTTCATAATTTTGCCTCCCACAAAGCAGGAAGTCAGTTAAAACGCGTCATTTTTTGTTTGTAACGGTTTCTATTTTGGGAAAAGGGTTGGAATTAGAAATGGTGAGATGTAAAGGAACTATGGTTCTATATATTTCATGGTACAAGATTAGAGAGTGGTTGGTTGGTTGGAAAAATAGTGTAGACTGTGACTATTGAATGTAGCCTTTTGAATTCGATTGAAACTTAATGCAAAGGTCCTGAAGCTTTTTTGAAAAGATTCTAACTGTAGTAGTTTGATGTATAGTATTCTCTCTTTGTGTACGTGCTTTCATGTGTTTCTTCATGTGTTTTTCTCCCATCACAGAACGATTTTAAATTGAAAGATTGTTTCTTATTTAGCCTTTATCCTCTCAAGTTCAGTCACTAATTCATTTGTTTCTATCATTTTCTTAAATCAACTCCATTGCCCAATGGTAATTTCTCTCTTTCTTGTCCTACCATCCCTTTTAAAACAAAAATAAACTTGTCCTATTGCAAAATATGGCCTCTGTGCATTTATTGATGAAATATTTGAATTTTTACCAGTCATTAGACATATGAGAGAGCCCTCTTTGGTTGTACAGGTCAGAATATGATCTAAAGTTGGTTGAAATAGTTACCTTGGGGATTTCTTTGATACAACCTAAAGAAATTACGGAGTGCAAACATTTTGGCGTCGATGTTGGGGAACGAAGGTGAAATTTTCCCTGGGATAAAATGACAAAGATCAGATTTGACTTCTAATGGTGAACATAGGTCAAACAAAAGGTGGTTATACCATTCACCTGGCAACTCCAATCAAGCTTCAAATGTGATTCAAAGACTCCATTGGAGAATGAGACCTGTTGATAGATATATGGAAGAGAAGTATGGAAAATCAAGTACTCGAGCATAATTTTAGTCCAAGAAGTAATTTTCTATTTTTTCAATATCTTCTTGTCCTTTCTTGAGTTTTTCAAAAGAATATTTCTTCACTTACTGCATTCAAATGAAGCCTAAAGATCTACCCTTGTATATCCTCTATGGAAAACTGTAGGTGTACCTCCTTCTTGTATAATTGATATTCACCAAGATCCTTTGTGTGAGCCATATGATGTTCATGATCATTCTTGTGAGATTAATGAAACCAAATATGAGCTTGTACCTTCTGTTCTTAATCTCGCACCCTCCAAGATTCAAGAAAGATACAATCCTCTTAAATTTCCTTCCATCCTTCATGACTTTCCTCTGAAACATTATAAGAACCTTCCTAGGTTTGATGGAGAGCTTGACGGACATTCAGTTGAAAAACATATTTAGGTATTTGATCATTTTATAGACCTTTTTTAGATTGAATATGCCAATGTGTCTATGAGGGCCTTTTCTCAGTCCTTACAAGGAGATGCCAAAGCATGGTTCAAACATTTGCAGCCTTAGTCGATTAGCTCGTGGGATGAATTGAGGGAAGATTTCCATAGATTTTGGGGTGAGAGAAAATCATTGGATCTACTCCTTTAAGATTTTTACACCATGAGAAGAATGAAATATGAAACCATCTCAAATTTCAATAGGAGGTTTTCTAGTCTTTATTATAAACTGCCTAAAGAATTCCAACCTCCTAAAGTTGTTGCCATGCTCCATTATGTAACAACCTTTCAATCAGACTTATATTTTCTTATGATGGAGAGGAAGTCTATGTCTTTGTAGTAGATGTTCAACAATGCTCAGGAAGTTGCAGAGAATATTCAAGCATGTAAGGAGCTGCAAACTCTAATTTTGGATGAAAAATTAAAAGCTAAGGAACCGGAAATTGTGCATAATATGAAGGAGGTTGATCATGTCATAAGTTTACCTGAAGGATGTCATGAGGATGTGTTTGCAAATAATGATGATCATCTTGAAGAACAAGCTACTCTCCCAACTTTCTTTGATACTGATTTAAATTTGGATCTACGTCATCATGAGAAAGAAACTGATTGTTTTATGTATGCATTTTGAGACAACCATGAATGTGAATTTGTAGATCAACTTGCATAAGAACAAGCCACTACCTCAATTTTCATGTTTGATGACATTACAAATATTTTTGGTGAACCCAGGTATGATGAGTACAATGATGACTATGAGGTTGACTCTTAAGAACAAGCAGTTGCACTTTCTGAATCTGAAAATGATTGTTTTCAACAACCCAAAGAAATTGGCAAATGTGCATATGACAACAATGAAGAATATGAAGAAAGTTTTGAATTAGATGAAATAACTTTTCCATTGTGTTTTGTGTCTTTCAAATTACTGAAGAAAAATGTTTATAATGTTTTAAATCAGAAATCCTCTGGGTATGATGTTGAATATGAAGAAAGCAATGTACTTTCCAATGAAAGTTATCTTCCATTATGTTTTTCTTCCTTTGAATTGCTGAAAGTAAATCATGAGATAATAGAGGAAGCAGTGAAGTTTGATTGCATTCACAGTGACACTACTTTACATGAGAAAATTTTTATCAGTGAAGAGGACCAACAACCTTCTCATACTTTTAATGACCCTATTATTGATTATGTGGAAGGTTATTTCAGTTCAGATTTGCATCCTGTGATCAACTACCAGCTTGAAAATAAATATGATAGTAAATCAATGTTAGGGTTTGATATGGATTGCTTACCACCAAGGGTTTCATTTCAGCTAGCACTATATTCTGATTCAGAAGATTGTTATTTCCAACAGTCTCAACAGATTTTTCAGCCTCTTTGTGGTAATCAACAGGTTGAATTACATGAAAACAAGGATGCAGTGGAAGAGGTGAAACATGATTTTTGTTTTATGTATGTTTTTGAGGATCCATTTGCAGTTTTGTTGGAGGTGATAAACAGTCCCAATGTTTTAAATTTTTTGAGATTTGAATTTATAGATAAATTTTTGAATGACTTATTAGTAAACAGGCTTTGGAGAAAGCATGTGCAAAGAAAGAAAAAAGTGGATAAAGTGATTGCATGGTTTCATTTTCATTTTGATTTCACTTGATTGGCATTTTTTTCACTAGTTAGGGTAGGTAGGAGTGCAAATAAGCTCGGTACTACGCACATTTCTTTCAACAATTTACAATTTTTCAACATGCGTTTTTAGTTTTCAGTGTGGAGTAGTAGTTTGGGCTTGGATTTTCATTGGGTTTAATATTACTAAGGCACTTGGTATACTGTTCTTTGCTACCTCACAAGGAGGATAGCATCCCCATTGGAGACAACTGTTAGCACCATGATTTTCATCGCTAAGGTTAGAGGTTTGTTAGCAGTTTGCAAAGTCATGCTTGTTAACACCAATATTGTTTTTATGCCTGGCATCACCTAACATCCCCCAGGGTGGGTTTCAAAAGGAATCTTTATCATTTATTATTCCCATTTCCATTTCCATTTGCAACTGTGCGCTGTAAAATGTGTTGCACAACGTGCAGAGGATGTTGTTGTGTAGAGAGTGTTATCGCACAAAGGACGTTGTCGCACAAAGAATGATGTCACGCAAAGGACGTTTCCACACAGAGAATGTAGTCGCACAGAAGATGTTGTTGTGCAGAGGATGCTATCATGCATAAAATGTTGTTGCGCAAAGGACACTGCCATGCAGAGAATGTTGTGACGCAAAGGATGCTATCACGCATAAAATTTTGCTGCACAGAGGATGTTGTCGTGAAGAGAATTCTATCGCACAAGGGATGTTGTTGCGCAGAGGATGTTGTCACACACAAGATGATGTCGTGCAGCATATTTTCCTATGCACAGGCTATAGGATGCGCTGCATAAATGACTGGTTTAGGGGTCAACTTAAAGATCAATTTCTGACCAACTGGAGAGGAACTTTGAAAATCCTTGAGATCATTTTGTCGAGGAAAAAGCAAAGAATAAAAACCTTTCTCATATTTTCAAAATGTGTCACAGATTGGGAGATTCCAAGGAATCTTTGAGCCTTATTTTTCAGTTTTCATGATTTCCTGTCTGCGACATGCTTTTGCGACCCATATTCTGGCCAGCTAAAGATTCATTTCAAGAAATTGATATAGGTTTTTCTTTATAATGATCTTACCTACAAAAACCGTTCTCAGATTTTACATAGATGTTACAGTTTGAGAATTCCAAGTGGCATTTTGAAACCTATTTCTCATAATTTTGCCTCCTAAAAAGAAGGAAGTCAGTTAAAAATTGTCATTTGTTGTTTGTAACGGTTTCTAATTTGGGAAAGGGGTTGGAATTCGAAATGGTGAGTTGTAAATGACCTATAGTTCTATATGTTTCAAGGTACGAGAGTAGAGAGGGGTTGGTTGGTTAGAAAAATAGTGTAGATAGTAACTATTGAATGTAATTTTTTGAATTTGACTGAAACTTAATGGAAAGGTCTTGAAGCTTTGATGAAAAGATTCTAACTGTAGCAGTTTGATGTATCATATTATCTCTTTGCGTACATTCTTCCTGTGTTCTT
This sequence comes from Picea glauca, assembly GCA_000966675.3. Taxonomy (NCBI): domain Eukaryota; kingdom Viridiplantae; phylum Streptophyta; class Pinopsida; order Pinales; family Pinaceae; genus Picea; species Picea glauca. The sequence continues at coordinate 172,972 of JZKD02S0941117.1, read as the reverse complement.
TATATTCATATCTATATTTTTTCTAAATCAGAACGTGATTTCGAATATAGAATTCACCATGTGGTGCTCTAGATTCACGCCATTTAGATGACTATGTTTCTTCTAAGTGAACTCTGAATTCATCCTCAGCGGTGCTCCAAGTTGCTTCATGTGTTTTTCTCCCACGACACACAATGATTTTAAACTGAAAGATTGTTTCTTATTTAGCCTTTATCGTCTCAAGTTCATTCACTAAGTCATTTGTTTCTATCGTTTTCTTAAATTGACTCCATTGCCCAATGGTACTTTCTCGCTTGCTTGTCCTACCATCCCTTTTAAAATAAAAATAAACTTGTCCTATTGCAGAATCTAATCTCTGTGCATTTATTGATGAAATATTTGAATTATTACCATTCATTAGACATATGAGAGATCCTCTCTGGTTGTATAGGTCATAATATAATCTAAAGTTGGTTGAAACAGTTACCTCAAGGCTTTCTTTGATACAGACAAAAGAAATTACCGAGTACTAACACAACCTTCCAATGTTCCATGACATTTTCTTTTCATGATCTTAAGTATATTGTAGAATATTACTTAAATTATGTCGTTTCTCACTCTCGCAAGAGTGTAGATTACTCCACTCACCTTCAATTAGTATTTCAGAGATGTTGTTACTATCGCATTGGGTTGACCCTTCACAAGTGTATATTCTGCATTAGGTTTGGCTGTATTTTAGGATTCTTAGTGTCTGAGCATGGGATCATGGTAGATCCTATGAAGGCTTAGAAAATAATACAATTTCCTCCACCACACAACATTAGACAACTTCAAGGTTTATGGTGGAAGGATAATTTCTTGCGTCAGTTCATAGTGAACTATTCAAATTTAACTAAGGGTTTCATGCATATTTTGAAGAAGGATACTCTGTCTATATGGGATGAGAGAGATCATGAATATTTATATTATCTTAATAAATATTTGGTATCGACACCTTTGTTGAATCCTCTAGGCTACAATAAAGACTATTTTCTCTATATCATTGCATCAGAAGGGAAAATTGGTATGGTTTTGGTTTAGGAGGATGATGAGCTCCATGCGAAAATTTTATACTATCTTGTTGGAACAGGGGCAGAACCAAGGGTCAATGCTTCAACAACGCACCAACAAAACCCTAACTACCATCCCTTTCGACAACACATGTGAAGAAGATGAAGCCTCACCCAAGGTAGAGTGTTACAAATTATTTTGGTCACCCTAGTGATATTTCTACAAGCGTGTCTTCAAGCTCCCAAAAGGATCTTTCTAATGAGAAAAGTGAATGGTTTCCTCCACTTCAAAGCTTGTTTTTAGAAGGATTTCGCAGGCTAGGAATACTACACAGTGCGAAAATGCCTGATTTCCGTAGGCTTCTCTAAAACTGGCTTGTGGAGTTTCTGCATGCTGCTCTATAGGTAGGGTGCGGCGGCATTTTAAGACTAATAAAAAGGATAAAATTCACGAACGTTGTAGAAGGAATATTCTATAATATGAGGCGGCATCCGTATGGTTGGGATACTACCGACTTCTTTGATTTGGTGGGATCATCCTAATCTCTTTAACCATCTCTCCTTCTCCTATATAATGATGTATTTCTCATGGAAAAGGTTAAGCATTAAGCATTAAGAAATAATCAAGAGAAAGTAAGGACTGATTTAAGGTTTAATAGGATGTGAGTTATGTGAGGAACTCTACTTCAGATGCTTGAGGGCTTCATATCACTCCATCAAGTTATTGTGGATCATATTCATACAATATTGGAGCAAGTGTGTGTTAAGAGCAAAGGGCCACCAAAAGGGAACTTTGCAACATCAAGGTTGTTTGGTTGTATCTTCCAATTTTTCTTAATATAATGGAGTGGCATGTTTCTTTCCCATAAAATTATTCTCATTTTACTGCATGAATCCTTGATCACATGAATAGGTTGTCATTGAATATATTATTGTTGCTTTCACTTTGGTTGGTTTGTGTTTCATTGCAGGATCAATATCACAAGAGAACCAGAGAGAAGCAGAGAAAACAAAGTCATAAGGAAGAGATATTCAAAGGTATGTCACTCATCCTTTCTTTGATAGTAGATTCAATTATTAGAGCTCAGGGAAAGTTCCACGTCCCGTATTGTTTTGTTCTAGATCTAGGTGGATCTAGGGAGATCATTTTATGTCTGCATTTACTGATATATCCAATAATAAAATTGGAGACTCCACTGGGGATACAACATGTTTTTGGTTTTTTGCTATCCACTTTTCCTTAGCCTATATTTTTTCATTCTATTTCAGTCCTAAAGTCTATAAGGGATTAATCTAGATTCTTTGGACCTGAAAGTTTACTTAGATTCTTTACCCTCTTTCCAATTTTCTTTTGTTTACAGACATTTCCACACTGCATTCTATATGCAGCTTGCGGAAGCTTTATCTTGTCTCACCCTATCTGTTTAGACTAGTGCAAGATTTTCACACCCTACCCTTTGTTAGCCTGCGAAAACTGTTGATTTCCGCAATATAACCTATTGTTGGCCTGCGGCGGTCTCTGTATAGTTTTTTGGATTGGGTCTTGTTGTCTTTTGATGCCCATTTTTTCTTTGATCACATGGGAGGCACTTTTGAGGTCCTTTTGAGGTCATTATTTGATTGATTGTTGAGTGTAAGACTTTATTTTGATTGATTTTCAAAGATTGCGAACCTTTTATTATCATTTTGTAATCTTTTTCTTCTTGATTTTTATTAACAAGGATATAATCTATGATTGTGAATCTGAGTGATTGATTGATTAAAAGTCTTTCATCTGATTTAAGTCTTGGATTCTGTTGCATTTTCTGGATTTCTAGTTGATTGGAAAGTCATTTTCATTTGCATTTTAGCAAACACTTTCTTGTCATCTTTGTTTTTATCTTCATTGAAAGTTTGATTTGGATTTATGTTGAGTGTTTCCATTTTCTTTGATTACATTTCCTTTCTTTATTATATCTTTGATCAGGTTCCAGAAAGGAAAATTAAAGTCATTTATTCTTTTAAGTAATCATTCATAGAGAAAATATTTGCATTCAACACTGTCAAAGAGAACAAATGAAATTTCATTTCTTATGATTGTTTGGAATTGTAGTTCATTCAAGAAAATAAATTATATTTTGTAGATTTTGTATTTCTGGAAAGATATATTCTTCATATTGTAGATATAATTCATTGAACAAAAGTTTGCATCATTCATATCTATTTGCATATTGTTGGGTCAAGGTCTCACACAACATTGGTTTCATTTCCATCTCCCTCTTGAGTGAACAACAACCACTAAAAAACATTGTGTAATCTAAAATTCAATTAATAACTTTTATTTTCTAGGGATCTTTTACACCAACATTAACTAGGCTAGCGATTTGGAATAGGTTGTGAGACACACTCTTCAAATCACAAAACACACAATAGCATCTTGTGATAGGGAGTGTTCAAATCCATTTGCAACATTTTGTCCTGGGAAGCCCTTCTCACACAAGGGTCAAACCTGAGGTCGCATTAAGACTAGTAGAGTTACTCACCCTGCTTTGTTGGTCTTGGTGTAGAGATTGTGTGTATTATGGGGGTCACTTGAAGGTATACCCACAATGATGAGTGGAAGCCTATCACATTGATTTCAAGATAGATACCCTGCCCTTGCACATGGATCATACTTTCGACTGTTTCCCCAGGCATCACTGTTGTTCTTGGTAGCCTTAGTTGCCTATCTCTTTAGGGTCTTACACGAGGTGACTGTGGAGGAGAAAGTCTTCACGATACCTAGAATTGACATTGGCCAGACTCACTCGGGCTGCTTGGAGGGTATACCCACCATTATGTGTGGGAGATTGCACCAGGGTGTAAGTCCGTTAAGCAGGTCATCAACGTAAATTTTCCACCCACTCTATCTTAGCCCCTTCCTGTATTGACTTCGCGACGTTGGATTTCATCACTAATTAATGAATTTGAAATAAGAAGGTTTGTCTACTTGGTTTGATTTCTACATTTTATTAGTGAGTGTTGTTTGTTTTCATAGTTGCCCATAGATATTTTGCGTAAAATATTTGGTTCCTCCAACATCGACCCTCCACGTTGTTTGCATAGGATACAAGGACTTCCTCCAGAAGGTATGGAGGATCCTGTCCCTCTACCTCCTCATTCATCGAAGGGATCTCCTCAATAGAGTGAGGTACAGGTCACTATAACCTCACAAGAGGAAGATTCCACCTCTTTAGAAAGTTTCAAATTTTTTTATGATTCTCTAGAGGCTTTCTGCATTCCTTCTGGATACGAGAGACGTATTCTCTAACTAAATTCATTTGGATAACTTGTTGTTGACACTTATGGAATATCGATAGGACCCTATTTAGGCCCTGGAGTTGGTGATCCCTTTTGGACTATCGACATATTTATAAGCCCTCCTCGCATGGTGCTGGACCTTTACGGTTCAAGGGTAGGTGTTGATAAACCTGTCATATCACAAAAACCTGAAGTGTATGCTACCTACACAGTGCTGCTAAACCATTTTTCTGGTGCAACCAACCATATCACCGTCATTCTAGACACACGGTACGTTGGTCCTAGCTCATTGTTTTCTCTCCAGATGGCCCATTTTACTATGGTCCCACACATTATGACTATTCCTACCAGGAATGTAGTGGTTATCCAAGCTCCCATTGGCACACCACCCTTGTCTAGACCTATCCTGTCACTCCCTCCTGGGTATCACATTTTGAATCCTTCCACTACTATCCTTACTCAGGTTCCATCCAGTGTTTTTGGAATTTTTGTTCCACCTGGGTATAATGATGCTACCGATTTTTTTCCTACAACTTCCCAGGTCCTCTTCAGAGGGTCTTATCCACCTTTTTTGGGGGGATCTGGCCCTAGTAGTTCCAATCTAATTGGAAGCACCCATCATATGTTCACTTCTGGTTACCAGATTCTCGTTTAAGGGAAATCTCATGTTGGGGGGTATCCTCTACTTGGAGTACAACCTCAAGTTGGACTCTATAACCTTTTATATGGACATAACACATCTGGTTCACCATCCCACCTTTGGAACCTTCTTGCCCAAGAAAATCCACAATCATCCAGGGGGAAATAACCTCAGAGCACCCCGTTTATACCCCCTCATTCGGGCCAGCCATATCCATGTTCTTTGAGTTCCACTTGGGGTATACACATTCAGTATAATGTCCATTTTCAAGGGAACATTCCCATCCAACCCAACCCTATTAGCTACATGCCTCCACATCCTCATTTGAATCCGTCAGGAAAATCCATGTACATGTAGATTTCTTATGGTCATACTGGTATACTGACAAGACTTCCTCCCCAAAGTCACAAGTTTCCTCATGTGAATAGAAAACTCATTTTTCTAGCCAATTTGGATCTACCTAACTTGTCTAGAATCGTGAATGATCATATCTTACATTCCCCCCATTGGCACATTACCCCAGCCAAGTTACCGCCCGACATTCCCAAATTTGATGGTAAGCTAGGAGAAGACCCAAAGAATCATGTTATGACTTTCCACATTTGGTGTTCATCCAAATATTTGATGGATGACTCCATTCAGTTACATCTCTTTCAACGAACTCTCATGGGTTCAGCCGCAAAGTGGTATATAGAATTAACGCGAAGTTTCTTTAATCTATTCAACACCCTTTCCATGGATTTTCTCACACATTACCAAATCCCCATCTACTATGAGACAGGAATCGAGATTTTGAGTTCCTTTAAACAGTCCTCTGCCACTCACATTTTCGATCACATCCATGAGTGGAGATGCAGAAGAGGATTGATCAAACTTAACCTTCCTGATTAGTTATTGGCTGAATGGTTCACCAAATCATTCATTAATGAAATCTCCTGTGATATTTCCATGGGTGGAGTTGTCATTGAAGAGGGGATGATTAGTCATGCTCAATACCTAGATCTCATTTATTCACAAATGGGCACTCTTTACGAGTTACTCCCTGGCACTCCTTTCCCTTCTACACGACTACCTCAACAACCCCAACAACTTCTCATGTTGTTGAAGGCGTGATTGGTACTTTCCATGCTCAGCCTCAATCTGCACATGCCTCTCACACCAATCCCAAATCCCATGCTTCTAATGTTCAAATTGCTCCGACTACTACTCCTTCCAATGGTAAAACTTCGAAAGTTAATGTCGTTCAATCTACCCCTGCCGGTAAAAATAAATCTAAAAAAGGAAAGGGTAAGAATAAGGAGGATAAAAATAATAATCCACAATCTGACAAGACCAAGACACAACTCTTCGATGATAAGGATAAACGAAAACCTCGGTATCCTTTCCTTATCTATGGTGTAGATCACTACATGAAATATTGTCCAAGATGTGCCAAGATCACAAAGTTCCTTCAAGGAACCGCGAAACCTCCTACACCTACTATTTTTTCTCAACCCTTCTCTTCTCAACAATAGACCCAATTGGCCATCCATGATCAACCTTCTTCTTCCACTACTTTGTATGTCCTTATGTGTACTGGTGATTCTAAGAAGAATGATGTTTCACTTACTACTTGGGCCAAAGATTACAATCCTTCTAAGGAGAAAGTTGACGATGTTCCACCTTCATTGGTTCAACCACCTCCTTCAACTCCAACTCCCAATGGTCCTGTTCATCTTGAAGGACCGATCCCTGATACAGTTCTTCGACCCCCGAAAGGGCATTGTTTGAAAGTATGCCTTTAATCCTCATGTTCATGCTACTCAAAACTACAATATTGTAAAAGACCTTGCATAAGCACCCTTCACGATGTCAGCTCTCGAAGTCCTTCAAATTTTTCCCACTCAACGAAATAAACTGTTAAATTCCATTGGCGGAATTGATCCCTTGGATACGAATTTGATAATCTTTGAGCTCGAAGATCATATTCCAAGGCTACCCCCTCAGCTAGTGTTTCAGATCCAATTTGTTGTTGAGAAAAAAATATCTGTAGAACTGTTATTGACGAGGGTGCCTCAACGTGTGTTATGTCAGTTGCTTGTTGGAAATCCATCGAATCTCCTCCTCTCACTTAATCAAAAAATACACTTAATTCCACACATAATGTGTTATATGAAGGGAACTTGAGTAACATTTTTCCCAATGTTCCTCTTGACATATGCATTAAACCTGAAGCTGTCTAAAATGTTCACATCGGAGTTTCATGTTCCACTGATGAAGTCATCACTTATAAGTCCCTTTTTCAAGAGTTTCGTGACATTTCCACATGGAGTTATGAAGAGATTTCGGGTATTGACCCCAATATCATTATACACAAAATTAAGACATAACCGAACGCTAAACTTGTTCGACAGAGACTTCACCCGATCCACCCTCGTAAATTCGATTCTATCAAGTTTGATGTTGAGAAAATTCTTAAAGCTGGCTTGATATATTCTGTGGATTTAACCGATTGGGTATCCAATCTAGTTTCGGTCAATAAGAAATAATGAACAATCCTTGTATGTGTTGATTATAGGAATATCAATAAAGATTGTCCTAAGGACAATTAGCCAACCCCCTTCGTTGACCAATTCTTCGACGATTGTGCTGGGAGTGAAATATTCTCTTTGATGGACAATTTCTCCAGCTATAATCAGATTAACATTTTTCCCACAGATCAACACAAAACTGCTTTCATTTATCCTTGGGGTACCTTTACCTACCGGAAACTGCATTTCGGTTTGAAGAATGCTAGTGCGACTTTTCAATGTGCCATGTCTTACGATTTTCATGATATCAAGCACATTGTGCAGCCATATCTTGATGACCTACTGGTGCATGCCATGCATCATCATGATCACCCAACACACCTCCCAACCATTTTCCTTCGCTGTCATTTATATCGTATATGTTTGAACCCACACAAATGTTTTTTTTGTGTGGAGTCCGACCAACTTCTCGGTTATATTGTATCATGTCATGGGATCAGGGTGGATCCTTTGAAGGTTGAGGTGATCCTTAATATACCTCCTCCTTCCTCGCTATGCCAACTGCAAAGTTTGCAAGGGAAGGCAAAGTTTTTGCAATTACGCTGAGTTAACGCTAGGATTTACTCGACTATTAGAGAAAGGTTATGAGTTTTTATGGGACACTAATGTGAATAAATCCTTTGAATCTTTGAAACTTTCTATAACCCGTACACCACTACTTTTCCCCCCAGATTATAGTCGAGATTATTTCCTATACCTCGCTAATTTAGACTCTACCATTGCCATGGTTTTAGTCCAAGAATATGATTCACACAATGAACATGTAATTTACTATCTGATTCGAAGTCACATGACCAACGAAGCCAAATACCTACATGTGGAAAAAATGGCCTTGGCAGCTGTTCAAGCTATCCAACGGTTTTGTCACTATATCCTATTATTAAAGACCACTATTATTTCTTATTGAAACCCTATGCAACATATTCTTACGCACCAATTTCTAGGGGGGAAATACTCCAAATGGATAGTGATTCTCCAGGAGTTTGAATTAGAGTTCGAATGTGCTAAGTCTAAGAAATCCCTAGTTTTCTCCAAATTGATATGTGACCTTCCCTCCACTGATACATAAAATGTGGCAAAGGATTATTTACCTAATGAATCCCTTTTTATGATCAGTTTCGATGAACTTTGGTATGGATATATTATCATTTATCTCCAGACTCAAACGTTTCAGCCCGACCTTTCTAGCATTGACCATCGTCATATACAGTACCAAGCCCATCAATACATAATTATCGATGACACTCTTTATTGTCGTGGTACTGACTCCATTTTCCAATGATGTCTCACCTATGATGAGGCTGATAAATCTTTGAATGAATGCCACTCTAGAGCATGTGGCGGTCATAGGTCTGGGTATGCTACTGCCTAAAAGATCTTACGAGGAGGGTATTTTTGGCCTTCCTTAATTAAAGACTATATTACTGTCGTCCAAAAATTCCATGATTTTCAAACGTACAATAACAAGATAAGATCTCATCCCACTCCTTTACACCCTGTAGTTTATGTTGGTCCCTTTGAAAAATGGGGCATTGACTTTATGACATGTAACCCTCACTTGGCCGGGGTTCATGGATACATCATCATAGTCGTGGAATATTTCACGAAATGGGCCAAGGAAATGCCTACATTCGATAACACAAGAAAAAATGTAGCCTTGTTCATATTTAATCACATCATCACTCGATTTGGAATCCCGCAAGCTATTGTTACTGATCATGGTAGCCATTTTCGAAATTTCATGATGTCCGAGCTTACTGAAAAATTGGGTCTTCGGCATTGAAACTCAACCCCCTATTACCCATAGGGAAATGTCCAGGATAAATAAATAAACAAATTTCTTATTACTATTCTTCGATGGATGTTATCAGACTAATCGGTAGGTGCAGACACTAACTGATCTCCCTAGATCCACCTAGATCTAGAACAAAACACACCAGGACATGACACTTTCCTTAAGTTTTAGATATTGAATTTACTAACTAAAGAGGGATGGGTGACATACCATTTAAATGTTGTTTCCTCTTGCTATCGCCATCCTAGCTCCATTCCAATATTCATACAATGATGATCCTGCAAAATAACACAACCAACCAAAGTGATAGAAATAGCATAAACTCAATATAAACCTATGTATGTGATCAAGGAATCATACAATAAAACACAACAAGATTTGAAGGAAATAATCATATTATTGTATCATATTAAATGTGAAAGAGAGATTACAACCATGGCCTTGATGTCGTAAGGTCCCTTCCAACTGTCCTTCGTTCCCCACACACTTTCACTCCAAGAATTCTGAGAGCATAGATCTGATAATATTCACAATATATCTTGACAAAGTAAATCTCAAAGCCACTCTAACTAAGTTAACAATCCCAAGCCAAATCCAACTTAGCAAAAGCTCCAAAACTCCAAGCTAACCAAAACAAACTTTTTCTATGAGAAATCCTCTCCTTTTATAAGTTAAAGAGGATAAGGTGAGGAGGTTAGGATGATCCCACTAAATCATGAAAGCGAGTAAGATCCAAACCATTTGGATGCCACCTCACCATAGAAGTTCCTCCTTCTAGAAGATTCAAGAAAACACTTGTTTTTCCCACGTGTAGGCATTCTCGCACCCTGCCTATAGAGAAACCTGTGAACATCTCGCACCCTAGCTATGGTGAAACCTATGAGAATCAAGAATTCTCACACCCTACCTATATAGCAACCTGTGAACTTCCATTTTTATAGGGTTTTTACAAAGGAGAATGCAACCTCTTTTCTCAGGAAAAGTTCTTCTACCTTCCTTCTTCAGGAACTCAAGCCACTAACCCCTCTGAAGGAAATAGATAGGTTTACATCATTAACGGTCATAGGGATGATGAAAATAATGTGTAACAGAGAGCCCCCCAAAGTATGAAGTTAGAACAGAGTGATAGCTGAAATACTTTGTTGAGTGTGTGTAGGGAACAAGGAACAGTCGGTCAGAAACCTGCCAACAAACAATGAAATATAGTACAATAATATATCATCACTGAGGTAGGCATTCCCATACTTAGAATACAAATGAATCAAAGCATAAATTCCGACATGTGAAGATCAATATCAAGTAAGACAGGTCATGGCCACCAAACATACACTGTGGATGCATGCCAATATGACTCAAATCTGAACATAGGCACCTCAAATACACTGTGGATCTATGTGTTAAAGACTCAAATTTGAACATAGCCACCAGACATACAATGTGGATCTATGCAATAGTACACTGAATATACTCCAACACAACCTGGATCTGTCAGAAAATATCTAGGGTCTTCATCTCTACCACTCTATAGTACGAATCTAACCATGTGAATACATGTGTTGAAGTCAAACATGGTAGAAACCACTTGATTACCGGTCATTAATGTATACCGTTAACAAGTGCAATGGGAATCACCATTAATGTCAATAACTCCCAAGGTACTCCGGTACAATCCAACAAATGTGAATCAATGAGCTGAAGTCGAACACTCGACGGAATCTCCCGATCAGGGGTCAATAATGAAAACCCACTGTCGAAAGCAAGGAGACCTACCATTGAGGCATGCAAGTTCCAAGGTACCAATTAGTTTCTAAGTCTAATTCTTGGATAATGAGTTGAATTCGATAGGAAAAGACTCATCACAGGAGGGCCTTAATTTATCCCACATCAATGACACGAAACAAGTAACAAGATTTGATGTAGATCAGAGTAACAAGTGAACTGAATCAGGGATGGTCGACGCAATAGAAGGCTTAAAAACTACAAAAATGGTCGACACAATAGAAGGCTTTTCGGGTTGAACTTCTCTTTGAACATATTGATGACGCAACAACTGTATTGGAAGCACTAGCTCAACAACAGGGATCACAGACCAATTTGTAATCTTATAGAAGTATGATCAAGAGACAAGTAGATTTTCCAACCTAGACACAAGGCGAGTGAAAGGGTGTCATGTTCAAAAATGACTCTTCCACATAATACAGGTTTAGATACATTTCTTTCCCAATTCCCCCCCCACCATTTATGGCAAGTACCTCTTTATTTTTACACAAGATTGAGGAGGATAACATATGCTTGTAATGTAAGATCATCCTTCAGATGAGTCCCTCGGAGTATGTTTAACGAACCCTAGGAAGGAGTGGTTCGGTCCCATATGGGCCTTTCGATGTTTGTTTTATGAGTCCAAAGAAAAAAAACTCAGGGGGTTTTCATGTTTACAGAGTCTGGAAAAACACTCAAAAGAGAACTCTCTCAGTTCCTTTTTCGTAAAGTAGTTTGATGAGACCAAAAAATAGATAAAATATCGCTCAATAGACATTTTCTTCAAATACTTTAACGAGAGTGAAAATAACAAGATCGCTCAACAATCTTTTCATGTTTAGAGAGTTTGAAAAGAGATTAAAGGGAAATCTAGGGGGTTCCTTTTTCATATAACCTTTACGACTCCAAAAAAGTGATAAAAGTATACTCAGTTACATTCTCATGTATTTACGAGCACGAGAAAAAAAAAGACTAAGCTCGGTAACTTATTCTCATGTATTTACGAGAATGAGAAAGAAGAAAGACTAAGCTCAGGATTTTTTTCATTTTTATGCAAGCTTTAAAACAAAACCAAACTATGCTTGGGATAGATTTTATTTTTACACAAGATTAAAAACTAAACAAAAGCTATGCTTGGACCTGGTTTCATTTTTACGCAATCTTGAACTAGAGGAAACTATGCTTGAGGTAGTTGGTTTCAGTTTTACACAAGCTTAAAAACTAAACAAAAACTATGCTTGGAACTTCCCAACGCATAACACATGGATGGTTGGTACTTAGCCCCCAGCTTAAGAAACTAATAGTTGTACTTCAGTATGAAGTTCAGAGGCTGGAAGTATTTCCCCCCAAGATTCATTTCATCCAACGACAAAGGCGGAGGAAATGAAGCTTCAAATAATAGATGAAGGACTTGACTCAAACAGAGAGGGGGAACACTATTTCATTTTTTAACAAGCTTGACACAGAAATAAGAACTATGCTTGTAACCTCGGTTTCATTTTTTAAAGAGGTTTCCACAGAGACAAAAAACTATCCTCGTAATTAGTTTCATTTTTTAATAAGATTGAAATAAAAAAACCATGCTCAAAGACCTCTATTTCATTTTTTAATGAGGTTGCCTCAGAGATGCAAAAATTATCCTCGAAACCTTTGTTTCATTTTTTAACGAGATTGCCGTAGAGACGCAAAAACTATCCTTGAAAGTGGTTTCTTGATCATGGATTCCAAGAGGACAATGCTCTGGAATGACACCATGTCAAGGGACAAAACTCAGTCATGGCTTCCAAGAGGTCTTCACTGGAAGGAAGAAACACACTCTAGAAGGACACCATGTTGAGGCTCACGACAGGAGTAAAGAGATCAGGCTCTAACAACCCTATTGAAGAGATCACCATGTCAACTACTAGATCTAAGTCATCAGAAGTCTAAGCCATGGGAGACAATGCCACATAATTGACCTATGGCGGGGGTGACACCATCTACATATAAGAAACATTTAGGGAGGCAGTCTAGTCAGGGTCAATGAATGAAAGTTGATCAACAGTCACAACTCATCCATCGTGAGGGAAATATATCACATGAAAAGGAGTAGACATAATAGCTTTCATGGAATAGACATAATCTCGCCCAAGGAGTAAAGAAAAATCCAAGGGTTCTTGGACTACCATGACGTCAATAAAGACAGTTTTCCCTCCCAAAGTTATAGGAAATTAAGGAAGGGTCCCTAAAGGTTGACTAGTTCTTCTGTTAAAATCTAACAGATTCTATGTAACCGACGCAAGTGGAGGATAATCCAAATCTTTCCAAGCAATAGAGGAAAAAATACTAACTAATGAACCTTCATCTATCAGCATCTGAGGAACATCTAGACCACAAACCTGCACTGTAATATGGAAAGGAATGTGAGAAGGAAGACGACGTCTAGTTAGCACACCCCAATCAAAATGGATGACCTCATAACTTGAAGGGGGTTCCATGGGAGAAGGAGGAATAGCCCCCGACATGGTAGAGTCTGTATTAACGAGAAAAATGTGGGTAGTATCATGTTTACTCTTGAGTGGGAGAGGAGGACCGACCGATGATGGGATCAAATCGACCACACAGACAATCTTTAGAGGAAGAGTGGGATTGACTGATGATGGGATCAAATCAACCACTTTAGCACTCGTCAGAGGATGAGTGGGATCGACCGATGACAAAACCAGATCGACCACTTGGGTTTCATTCTCCAAGGGGAGAATGGGGTCGACAGGTGGAAACAAATCGACCACTTGGTTTTACTCTCTAACGGGAGAGTGGGGTTGACCAAGGATGGGATCAGATCAACCACTTTGTTAACATTCTTTGAAGGGAGAGTGGGATCGACCAAATATGGGATCAGATCGACCACTTTGTTAATTGGTTTAATTAAGAACATGACTAGATTGACGACATGATCAATCAGATTGATTGGTGAAGGGACTGGAGTGATCATTCCATCAACTATTGGAGGGTCAAGAGTAAGCTTGCAATAAGCGGTTGGAAGTTGAGGCTGTGAAACATGTATGTCTTCCAGAAATTTTGAGGCTTCTTCCATATGAGGGCAAAGGTGAGTGAGATGAATCCCTTTGCATAACATGCACGAGAACTTGACTCTACTTTTCTTCTTCCCAACGGTATCGTGACTAGTTGACGGGAGGTCATCAACATGTTGTTCAGAGGCTAAAGACATAGGTTGGCGAGGATGTGTAGACCATGCTTCTATAACCTTGGATATACCAGGGCGTTCCTTAAGAAGATGGATACCCTTACAAATCCTGCAAGGGTACTTGGGCTTACGGGTTGTTTGGGTGATCTTGACATCATCAACACTCCCAGCACGATTAACAGTAACTGGTTTTTTTCCAACATGTTTGACAACGATTGGAGGTTTTGACCCTCGCTTTTGTTTCTTCTTTTTAATATTTGTTTTCTTCTTCTTCTTATTCACCAGGTTACTAGCTTCAAAACTTTCACTCGACGAAGAAGATGAAACAGAAGGTGACCTTGCAAGCGAAGAAGGCGAAGAAGACCTTACTGGTGAAGAAGGTGAAGGATCAACATGAGGTTGATGCTCTTGGGGGGAAGTGCTTGTGACTGAAGCACTAACTGCATTCGGGATTACCTGAGTCAAAAACAACCATAATGGTAATCCAATAGTGAGACCTGGAAGGCTCAAAGAAGCGATGTGACGAGGACCAATGTTTCCATAAGAAGGAAAAACAAAAGGTTCCCTTGGAGCAGAGGTTCCTTCATTGGTCATTTTGGGAACTGACACCATGAAAAAAAAATCTAATCTAGAGTCCACTAGGGAAAACAAATAGCACACGCTAAAAATCTAGGAAGTAAGCAAACAAACAAAACCTTCTCACAATGAAAGCACTAGTTGGTGATGAAATCCAACGTTGCGGGAACAAAGTAAGAAGGGGATGAGATAGAGCGGGTAGAAAAGTTACGTTGACGACCTTCTTAACGGACTTACACCCTGGTGCAATCTCCCACACATAATCCTGGGTATACCCTCCAAGGAGCCCGAGTGATTTTGGCCAACGTCGATTCCAGGTATCGTGAAGACTTGCCCCTCAACAGTCACCTTGTGTAAAGACCCTAAAGAGATAGGCCACTAAGGTTACCACAAACAACAATGATGCCTGAGGAAACAGTTGACAGTCTGATCCACATGTAAGGGCAGGGTATCTAGCCTGAAATCAACTTGAAAGGCTTCCACTCATCATTGTGGGAATACCTTCAAGTGACCCCCGTAATACATGCAATCTCTACACCAAGACCAACAAAGAAGGGTGAATAACTCTTCCAGTCTCAATGCGAACTCATGATTGACCCTTCTGTTAGAAGGGCTTCCCAGGACAAAATGTAATAAGTGGATTTAACTTCTCCCTAACTCAAGATTCTATGTTTGTTTGCAGCTTTGGAAAGTTATCTTTCTCACCTATTCCAAAGCCCTACAACTAATCTAATGTAGGTTTGCTACCAGAAAATATAAAAATTTCTAATCAATTTTTATAAGCACTTTATTTTATGGCTGATGTTACTCAAAAGGAAAATGGCGTGGACAATATGGTGTTTTGACTGACTCGAAAATTATGAAAGGATATGAAGATGCAATTTTTTCATTTCGATGAAATCTATGCTATGAGAAGGAGAAAACATCTATAATTCCCATATGCACGATGTCCCAAAATATATTAAACCCATCAATATCAAGATTCTCAAGAAATGAGAAAAAGGTATTGAATCGTGCAATTTCGCTACTTCAAATAAAAGGATGCCCCCAATCTAATATAAAGCAAGAAATTAAATCTAATTGTTTCAAAAATTTCACTAAAAGAAATAATGAACTTTCTTAAAACAAAGAAACCCAAACTAAAAGTTCTCTTTTAAGGAAAACTATTCAGAAGAAATCTAACCTTTCCCTAAACAATTCTAAAGAAAACACATGCTTTGTAATTGAAAGACACTCAAAGAAAGAGACTAATCCTTCAAAACCAAACAAAGGAAAGATGGATAAAAGCAACTCAAATAATGTCAAGAAGACTATAAACAGATCAATATAGGCTCCAAAAGTTCAATCCAATTGTTCAAAGAAAAACTGGGCATCAAAAAATGACAAGACCCAATCCAAAAAAATTTACAAACAAGTTCACATGCTGGCAGTGTATTACAGTGCGAAAATCAAAGATTCTTGTAGGCTGAACAAAGGTTGACTGGGAGGGGTTCGCACTGGACTTAACACCAGGGTGCGACCTCAAGTGTTTCTCATGGGCCTCTAAAGGGTACAATGCGAGAATGCCTGTAAACAAGAATTTTTTTGAAAAAGGACTAAATTTGAGTGAACTTTCAGATTAAGAGAGCCTGGATGGATCTCCCACAGACTCAGAGACTAGAAAACAAGCAATAAAAGAAAGGGAAACTAGACTAACCAGGAAACAATCTGTTCCCCAGTGGAGTCGCAAATTTTGTTATCGAACTAATCGGTAGGTGCAGACACTAACTGATCTCCCTAGATCCACCTAGATCTAGAACAAAACACACCAGAACATGACACTTTCCTTAAGTTTTAGATATTGAATTTACTAACTAAAGAGGGATGGGTGACATACCATTTAAATGTCGCTTACTCTTGCTATCTCCATCCTATCTCCATTCAAACATTCATACAATGATGATCCTACAAAAGAAATCAACCAACCAAAGTGATAGCAATAGCATAAACTCAATATAAACCTATGTATGTGATCAAGGAATCATACAATAAAACACACCAATCTTTATAGGAAAGAATCATATTACTGTATCATATTAAATGTGAAAGAGAGATCACAACCATGGCCTTGATGTCGTAAGGTCCCTTCCAACTGTCCTTCGTTCCCCACACACTTTCACTCCAAGAATTCTGAGAGCATAGATTTGATAATATTCACAATCTATCTTGACAAAGTAAATATCAAAGCCACTCTAACCAAGTTAACAATCCCAAACCAAATCCAACTTTGCAAAAGCTCCAAAGCTCAAAGCTAACCAAAGCCAACTTTCTCCATGATAACTCCTCTCCTTTTATAAGTTGAAGAGGATAAGGTGAGGAGGTTAGGATGATCCCACTAAATCATGAAAGTGAGTAAGATACAAACCATTCGGATGCCACCTCACCATAGAAATTTCTCCTTCTAGAAGATTCGAGAAAATGCTTGTTTTTCCCAGGTGTAGGCATTCTCGCACCCTGCCTATAGAGAAACCTTCGAACATCTTGCACCCTCGCTATGGTGAAACCTGCGAGAATCAAGCATTCTTGCACCCTTCCTATATAGCAACCTACAAACTTCCATTTTTATAGGGTTTTTACAAAGGAGAATGCAACCTCTTTTCTCAAGAAAGTTCTTCTGCCATCCTTCTTCAGGAACTTAGGCCACTGACCCCTCTGAAGGCAATAGATAGGTTTACATCATTAATGGTCATAGGGATGATGGAAATAATGTGTAACAATGGATAATAGGTGTAGTTTCCCCAAGGCCGAGCCCCGATGTAAACTATGATCTGAAAGAGATTGTAAATATGTGTTATAGGCTGGTGAGCCAAGTTTTGTATAAGCCAATAGGCTTATGTGTTTTATTAGGCTAGAGAGCCTAAGGGTTGAAGGCCAAGGGCCTGGATTTTGCATCTGTATGTATGCAGAACATAAATCAAATATAAACACCCGCCAGGTGCAGACCGACCACGATGAATGAGTGATGGGGGACTGAGCGTCCACAGAGTGGGAAAGGGATTACTGGGCTGAAAGGTGGGAAAAGGGGGCTGAGTGTTGAGCCTAGGGTCTAAGTCTAGGGGGGTTAGGCATGGAAATAATATTTTAATATTATTCCCAAAAATATCTATGTGCATATTTTCTTTATCCTAAGTTCCTGGCAGGGGAGGGAGCGTGCAAAGGGGATGCGCACTGTGGAACGCATGTAGTTTCCAGGGTGACAAGTGTCAACCCTGGTGCATGCAAATATAATCACCCAAATGAACCCCATGAGGGGAATCTTCTCCATTCGGACCCGACTGTCTGAGCGTGAACCCGTGTGACCTCTGCAAGAATACATCGTACCATCCCAAAACCGAGACCGGGAGACTATTCCATGATTGTTGAACCAGTTAGAAAGCCCGTGTTCGTTTTCTCGATTGGCTGTTGTGGCCACGCAGTGCTTTTTTGCGTGTGGAATATTGGCCAGATTAAGCCTATGTTGAGCTTGTGTATAACTTCTCTCTAAGTGAGGCAGTGGGGGATGTTAAAGAGGGAGGTTGTCAGGCCCGCGAGAAACTTTTTCTAGGTGAAAGAGTTTTTTGGGAAGTGATTCTTCGAGAGAGTGTCCAGCACCAGCTACGGGCCCTGAGACTTCCTGATCCGGCCTGTTGCCGAAACCCAGAGGGGGAGGTTAGCACCGATGGACTGTGCATGTGAAGGTGTATACTCCCGGGCAGAACAAGCATGTGGGGAATGAGGGTCTGGTAGTAGTGGGCGTAAGATGGCATCTTTGGGAAGAATCCTTTCAGATATTTCTGTGTTGTCTTCCCTGTAACCTCAGCCTAGC
>JZKD02S0941117.1:110288-133680 GCA_000966675.3 Picea glauca | reverse complement strand
TTTTGGATTGCCTATTTAATCCATTATTTTTTATCGAGATTCTCGATTTATTGGGAGTTTTTGGTTGAGTTTATGGGCACTCATGGACACCAAACTGAAAAAAAGCACAGCTTTTTTTATTAGCCTCTTCCAATATTCTTACATGAACCAAGCCACAGATCCAACTCCACAAAGGACAGGAGATCTGTGTGCACCCTACCAGATCCTACTTCCCCAAATCAGATCAAAGCACAAATCCTTACATAGTCTATATGCATAGAGCCTCTTACAATCACACTCATGAAGCCTCTAGTCATGCACTAAGCCTGTGACTCCAAAAATTTTCTCCTCCTACTTACATCACCTAGCTACTTATTTATACATTACAAAAAGGGATTAAACATGGGTAAGACCCATGGGACAACATCCCATACCCGTTACATAAACCCTAAAATCCCAAAAACCCTGCAAAAAGGGCAGGATCTCGCAATCTCTGCTTCACATTGGCACTGCATCTTCGACCAGCCTATCGAAGTACCAAAAATGGTCAAACATGACTATGGTTTCCTCAAAACTTGGTCAAGGGCCAAAACTCCCCCAACACTCACCTGTGATGTGACCCGAGTCACTCTGATCTCGAAACCTCTTCTTTGAAGGCCTCGAGCTTAACTCAAGCTTCCTCGACTTCCTGCTTTGCAAGAGCCTCCTGCTTGGTGAACTCCTAGATTACTTTCTTGGTGACATGCCCTTCCAAGCATTGTTCTACTATTGTGACCACTTGTTTCAGCTGTGTTCCTTGTCCCTCGATCTCTTCAAAATGTGTGCAGGCTTCATCCTGCATTGAATGGAGTCTTTGTGCCACCTCCATAAATCAAATCTAGATGGAAGAGACCTATTGTTGAATTGTGCGTTGCTCTCGTGACCTTTTCATATTCTCCCTGGTTGTAAGAATTTTCAACTATTCTTTCATGGTGGAAGCATGCTGCTTCACCTCCTGGAGTTGTGCCTCCAATCTCCTCCACTCTAGGTATTCTGCAAGGCACTCATAGGTATGCGTAATTCGATCACTTAGTTGCTTACATTCTGTGACCACCACCCTCATTCTTTCTACTACGCTCCTCACAACTTCTTCTCTCTGATCCCACACTTCTTGCGGTGTTCTAGGCAATGCTTGGATTTCTAGCTCTTCTACTCATGCTTGAAGCTGCTAAATAGCCTCAACGAGATTCCCCACTTGGCTATTGGTTGTATCTTCTTCCATATGTTCCAAGCCCAAAACAGAGCGAAGTTCTCTAGTCATTGCCTCTCTTACCACAGTCTGCTTTGCAAGCAGCTGGTCTTTCTCTTTCTAGATTTTCTCCTTTTTCTCTTTGAACTTCACCCAAAGGTCATCTTTACCTTGCTGCCGAACCCGAAGTTTCTCTAAGGCCTTCTCTTTTTCCTTCCTTTTTATCCCTTGACCAATTTTTGAGGAATACTTGGTCATATTTGACTATTTTTGGGACTTTGACAGCCTGTCGAAGATGAAGCGCAAAGCGAAGCAGAGATTGTGGAAGCTAGACCCCCTTTTTGGGCCCTTTTTGGGTTTTGGGAATATGTAATGGGAAAGGGATGTCGGCTCATGGGTTTACCCATGCTTAGGACCAATTTTGTAGTGTATAAATAGATATCTATGGGATGTAAGTAAAGAAGAAGATTAGCCAAGGGATTAGTGCTAGAATTGATCTATGTGATTGAAATGTAGAAATGAGTGCAGGTATTGTAAGTGTCGGGTGCACAAATTGTAAGGAGGATCTATCTTAGATCTATTTGAGGAAGGAGGATCTAATGAGGTGCGCACAGATCTCCTGTCCTATGCGGAGTAGGATTTTGATAGCTCTGTGTTGTAACTAGATTGACTGAAGCTAATAAAGAAGTAGAGTTGGTAGATGTAGCCCCAGGGTGGGGGTGAACCACATAAATACTGTGTGTTATGCTTTGTGCTTATTATTAGATGTTTTGTATGGTTAAGTACTTAGATGTGATTAGATATAATTTCTTATGCTTAGTGCTAGAGATGTATATGAATGCTAAATCCAATGTGTATGAATATGCTAAGTGCTTGGTCTACCAGATCTGATTTTTCTTGTTGTTGCTAAGTGATAAAATAAACCATAACTGAGTGAATGTTGTGATGCTTTGTTATGTCGGCGAAGTAGATATAAGTGGAATATTGAAGAATGATCTATGCTAAGTGATTTGTAAGTGATATAATCACAGAACTGTGTCCTAGCTAAGGTTGCAGACACCTGAGTCTTGCAACCACCCCTACCTCTACCTCGGGTGAGACTCCATCGACTTCATAAGTGTTGCCAAAAGGGACGGGAGTTAGGGTTTTTTTGTTGCATTGTTATAGAATTGAACCCTGGGTTTTCCTCTATGCCAACAAATGGTTTCATTGCCAGGACCTGAAACTATGATTGCTGGGAACTAAGGGAGAATACGCTTTGTGCAAAGATTCATCCTGAAACTGTGGAGTCTTTGTGCATGGATCTGTGCCCTAGTGCGCAATATTTTACTTTATCTGAAAAGATTTGTGCTGAAAAGAGAAGGCTAGATCTGAAGAAAAGAAGTGATATTCAAATGCTTTGTGCTCTGATAAAACTAAAAGTGGAAGTTTCTGAAGAAAAGAGGAAAGATATGTAAGCTCAGTGCTCCGATAAAGGTAAGAATAGTTAAAAGTTTTTAGATATGAAAGCTTTGTTCTCTGTATAAGTAAGATAAGTGGACATTTTTGTTTCTAGAGCATGGATCTAGGTATATTTGATAGATTTTGTCCTAGCTTGAAAAATAGAGCTCTAATAGATGAAAGAAAGTTTGATATGAATAGATATGATAAGCATAATGATAGATATGTTATACCTATGCATAGAAATAATGTTTGGACTAACAAATGAATGTAGGATCCTAGAAATAATTTTTTTGTAGGTTAGCTACCATGATCCTAGTGCAGAGTACAAAAGATGATGGGGATCATTTAAAAGAAAAAGAGGATTAACCCTATGTTACAGTTGCAGACAACCAGGCCATCTAGCTAAGGAATTCCCTAGTGGTAGAGCTAGTTGTCTTTGTTGCAAAGATTTGGACCATGAAGTGTTGGATTTCCCTAGAATGATTGCTAATCTTGAAAAGATGAATCTAAATAAAGAAAACCCTAAAGCATATCCAGAAGAGCCAGAACCCCAGAAAGAATCAGAGAACGTATTGATACAGATGAAAGACACCTTGAATGATCACTGACATGTTAGGCTTTCAAAGATCTTTAAAGAAAAAGAATGCATCGAAGCAAGAATAGGGGACTTCGGCATTGATTGTATTCTTTATGAAGAAAAACGAATGAATATTATGCTAGAAAAAACCTGGGAAGCTATAGGAAAACCTGCTATGATCCCTTCTCTAGGAGGAATAATCTTATTTAGAGGAAAGATAGTAAACCTACGAGGAAGGCTCACTCAGATACCTATGACTGTCAATGGAATCTCGACAAAGGAGGACTTTGAGATTATTAAATTTATTGAGGACAACACCTCGTTTACTATGTTACTTGGAAAACATTGTATTGAAAGAAATCAAGCCAAGAAGAAGGAAGAAGAAAAGGTTTTAGAACAACAGAGACAAGAGTTAAAATATTGCATGACTAGAATGATCGTGCAGTTGATTGAAGAAAAAAAGAATAGATCGAAGCCATTTGACACTAGAAGCCTAGATGTCAAAGCTTCAAAATAATTAGGGGACTCACAGAAGTTTGGAGTATCTATATCAGATACAGACGAAGTAGTACCCCTGAGTCTTGGGAGAGAACCTCATCAATGCGAAGTGACTATGCCCAAGGAAAATCAAAATGGGAAAAGAACTTCCTAGACGAAGCTCATGGGGAAGAAGGCTATGACGCTAAGTAAAAAGAGAGATAAGATCGACATGCTACAGAGGGTTCCATAGGGAATCTCTCAGAAAGAAAACTTGTAAAATTGGAGCTTCGTCGTGATATCAGAAAAATGACATGGGTCACTTCGCCATGGAAAAGCAATATAGCCATTGGAAGTTGATATATCCATTCTACTGCCTCTCCGAACGGATCAAAAAGCATTGATGGCTCATCACCAGATCATTGGATTGTGCCATAATAGACATAACAAGAGTTAACAAAGCCCCATATCCATTACAAACAATCTGTTACAGAGTTACCTACTTATTCCATCGTGCCATGCACATAAGACACTTTTTCTAATTACTAATTTGAGTCTGCAATCTGTAGGAATTGTGAACAATGATTACTCCACTCTTACTCTTTATAGTACCTACGTTACCTTGAGAACCCGAGATATTGATCTTGAGCATATATGTCCGATGAATTTAGCGCAACTGAAGAATCTGTAAGAGAGGTACTCACTAGCTAAGAAGAATGTACAAGACAAGATTGCAGCATTGAAGTTTAGTGACTTGAACCCGGGGGATCGTAAATTTTATATCATGCTTGCCCCATACAAGTACCTAACCAGAATCAAGGGAAATAATTTGAATATTGTCCCTCAGCAATGGACAATGAACCTTGCGCAGTCCACTCTACTCAATGTTATGGAGATACCGCACTTCAACAGACACCAGAAGGTGAATTCTTTTGTGAAGTTACTGTTGGCGAATTACCATGGATGATACTTATGGTTAAAATGTCGCATAATATTTTATCCAGAACTGATCAATTAGATCATTGGGTTTAGCATGCAGGGCCCTGGTCCCCATGATTACTATCCTGGAAAGACCGCGGATCACGCTCTTACTCAAAATATCAAAGAAGCTTATGGCAATGTTGAGAAAGGCGCGTGAGGCTACAAGGTATCTTCTATTGAAAGTGGCCCAGTGTGCCTCACCTGTCAACTGATCATAGGGAAGTTGGTATGCAAGAATCGATGCACACAAGTATTTGACTTTGTAGTCAACCTCGCAGGGAAGTTCGTAGAGGGACTACATATGAACTGGGTGAAGTACCTGGTAAATCAACTAGAGATTGACTGAAGAGAAGCCCAAGATCATGGGCATGAATTCCATTTTAGCTGTCTCTTGATACTTATATATTTCATTGCATGGGAGCTACTGAAAGGTGAAACCTTCCTAGACATCGACACCTTTGAACCACCGACCACGAAGTTCAGTACACTATGGTACTCGAATGATATGAATAAGCAGTGGCAATCCAATGTTGTCTTCCATACCTACTACACCCAGTTGAAGCTCGCCATCCATTTTGAGCCTTGCATGACCCCAAATACTTTACACAAGTTTCAACCTTTGATGAAGTTCAGCGCAGACTGCCATTTCATATACATTACAACACACGCTGATGAGCACAAGGAAAAACTTCAGTCTTATTATAAGCTGGAAAAAGAAGACCTATAGGAGATCACCAAGGAATGGTCAACAAACCTCCTTGTTTCAATAGACCCTGCAGAAATGTATGACATCAACAACTCAGGAGCTGCACAGGATACACCTAGGCCCAGTAAGACAAAGAAGACAAGGAAGGCTGAGGAAGTCGAGGATATAGACAACCTATATGTGAGGAAGTATTCCATTACACTAGATGAATGAGGTAATGGTGAATATTTAGAAGAATTCGAACAAAGACCAAAAGACGAAGTATAAATCTTAAATAAGAGGAAGGGTTCACCTCTGAAACCTTCCTCCCAGAAGAAATTGAAAGCACCTGTAACTAATATGCAGAGTATGCTCACTCCAGATGACTTTAGTTTCCTCATCACAGCTATGAATGAAGCTATAGAATATATAGAAGAAAATAAGGAAGCTAAGAAAGAGACTATGTACAACATAATTCAGATCGATCTCCAAGGAGTGCAATAGGCACCTCAGTCTAGCCACGTAGTCTCAACTGCAGCCCTTCTAGAAGGAACAACAGAAGAGGGAGATGTACCAGTTCAAATCCACAAGATTGCTGACACCGTGGAATTACGTCTTCGAAAAGCACATGAAGAAATAGTGTAGGCCACCTAGGACTTAAAGCAAGCACAGGAGAAAATCATCTAACAACATCGAGTTGCACAACAAGAGAAGGATACTCTCCAAGAGAAATTTGAAGAAGACAAAGTGAAGATCCAAAAAGAGAAAGAGCATCTGCTCATGAAAAAGATAGAGATTGAAGAAGAAGTCAACAAAGAATTTCTCTCTATGACCGGCTTAAAGTAGATGACATAAGAATCCGTAGAACGTCAAGTGATGAAGCTTGCTGAAGTTATTCAGGAAGTTCAGAAAAGAGTCATAGAATTAGAACTTCAGACCATACCAAGTACCCCACAAGAGTGCGCAACCAACACGAAATGACTGCCCAAAGAACAGTAGAAGGGATTAAATCACTCAATGAGGAATGAAAACAATTAAGTAATAGAAGTGCGCAGATATATGAGAACCTAACCAAGAATCCAGAATTGCATAAATTGGAGTTGCAACTCTAGGAGGTGAAGCATGAGGCCAAAACAATATAGGTGCAACTGAAGGCCCTATCACCCGTAGAAAGAATGAAGCGGTCTCATGAGAAGCGCACTACCCAGCAAAAAATTCACATGCTTCAAAGTAAAGTAATGAAGGTCACTCAATGAATCCAACCCATGCAGGATAAGGCATGCATGTTATTTTCGGAGATAGAGACCCAAGGAACATATCTTGAACAGGTCATCATCTCAGTAGAGCAGCGCCTCGACGAACTAGTAAATGATGCACTCATCCAGGAGTTCACTAAGTAAGAGGTTGTGGCACAACAACAGGTCGAAGCAGTGCAAGACAAGCTTGAGGCATTCAAGGTAGAACTGATCAGACCTGAGTGAATTGGGATGAGTCATAGGTGAATGTTGGGGGCCTTTTGGCCCTTCACCAAGTTTTGAGGAATACTTGGTCATATTTAACCATTTTTGGGACTTCGATAGCGTGTCGAAGACGAAGCGTAGAGCGAAGTGGAGATTGTGGAAGCTAGACCCCCTTTTTGGGTTTTGGGAATATGTAATGGGAAAGGGATGTCGGCCCATGGGTTTACCCATGCTTAGGCCCACTTTTGTAGTGTATAAATAGATATCTAGGCGATGTAAGTAAAGAACAAGATTATCCAAGGGCTTAGTGCTAGAATTGATCTATGTGATTGAATTGCAGAGTTGAGTGCAAGTATTGTAAGTGTTGGGTGCACAAATTGTAAGGAGGCTATGTGCTAGATATATTTGAGGAAGGAGGATCTTGTGAGGTGCGCACAAATATCCTGTCCTATGCAGAGTAGGATTTTGATAGCTTTGTTCTTTAACCGGTTTGACTGAAGATAATAAAGAATAAGAGTTGGTGGAAATAGCCTGAGGGTGGGGGTGAGCCACGTAAATACTGTGTGTTGTTCTTTGTGATTATTCTTAGATGTTTTTTATGGCTAAGTGATTAGATGTGATTAGATAGAATTGATAATGCTTAGTTCTAGAGATGTATATGAATGCTAAATCCAATGTGTATGAATATGCTAAGTGCTTGGTCTACCAGATCTGATCTGTCTTGTTGTTGTTGAGTGCTAAAATAACCCATACCTAAGTGAATGTTATGATGCTCTGTTATGTTGGCGAAGTAGATCTAAGTGGAATATTGAAGAATGATCTATGCTAAGTGATTTGTAAGTGATATAATCACATACCTGTGTCCCAGCTAAGGTTGCTGACACCTGAGTCTTGCAACCACCCCTACCTCTACCTCGGGTGAGACTCCATCTTCTTCACAGGAGTTTTCGAAAGCGTCGGTCGTTAGGGTTTTTTTGGTGTGTTGCTATAGCATTGAACCCCAGGTCTACCTCTGTGCCAATATGCCTCAAGGACTCTATGGCATGTTCCTTCTCTTCCTAGACTCGACGAAGTTGGGTTTCTATTTCATCTGATAATATGCATAGTTGGGTGGGCTCATCCCCCAATTATACATTCTTTGTTGAAGGTGGCATAGTGGACACTGCGTGGTTTGAATGGATAGCTTGTCGGATGTCTTTTAGTTCTTTCTCAATCCTGTCATACAATGTTTCTTTCTTCACTTCATGTCTCTACGGGATATCCTCTGAGGCATATTCGATAGCTATGATGATGAGTTGGATATCATCCACTGTAAGAAAATTCTATGGTTGAGGCTTAGTGGCTTGGGATTTCTTCTGTGTTGAAGGTTTCTGTGGAGAAACCTTCCTTTTCTTGGACATATCAGCCTTTGTAAGGGGATCCTTTGGCAGTGTCACTTCACCCTCTTTTGGTTTGTCTTCTTCCCCTTCCTCTTCTTTGTTTACTTCATCACCTCCTCCTCCTACAGGTGAGTCAGATGCAGTTTCCTCTGATGTGTTGTTCTTTTCCTCACTTTCTATGTCCTTCACTTCCTCCTATTTCTTCTTTCTCTTTGCACTGCTTGGTCCATCATACTCAGTCTGAGTGACCAAAGGGATTCCGATGATGTCAGGGTTGAAGAGCTCTGTCTATTCAACCAGTACAAGGAATTCAATTGACCATTCCTTTGTTATTTCATCCATGTCTTCATCAGTTAATTTGTAATAGGACTGCAACTCCTCCTTGCTTTCGTCCCTACGCACAGTAATGTAAATGAAGTGTCGGTCTACATGGAACTTCGCTAGCGACCTGTATGTATGCAAGCTGTTCAGGGTCATTCGAGGGAATGATTCAATGATATGATTGAGTTGTAGGTAGTAAGTTTGGAACACCACATTTGATTTTCACTGCTTCTCCATATCGCTCATATACCAGAAGGTGGTGAACCTCGCGGCCAGTGGTTGTGATGGATCGAATTCTGAGAATGTCATGCCCTCCAATATCTCGCAAGTGACAAATGATATGAAAATCAATAACCAGCTAAAGTGGAATTCATATCCTTGGTCCTGCGCTTCGCCACAGTCCTTCTCCAACTCATTGACGAGGTAGCTTGCCTAGTTCATCTACATGCCTTCGACGCACATCCCTGCGAGGTCGACAACGAACCCCATGACTTACGGAGGATGATTCTTCCGGATTAAATTTCCCTCTATCAGCGGACAAGATAGGCGAACTGCGCCATGTTGGATGGAGGCTACCTTGTAGCCTCGCTTCCCCTTTTCCACATCACCATACGCCTCCTTGATGCGCTACACCAAGGAGCAATCTGACGTCTTTCCTGGGTATAAATTCTGAGGGTTTGGTCCCCGCATGCTCAATTCGATGATCAGGTGTATCAACACCGGATCCATAGTAATTCACCTATATAACCATAGGTACCCTCCATGGAAGCACAAAAGGAGGATTTTAACACATGAGTTAACTTCCTGATGTCTGCCAACATGGGGGATCTTCATGACATTCAAGATCATCAATATCACAATCTCCTTGATCCACGATTGGGGAAATATATTGGGCTTCTTCCTAGTTCTCTTTGTTAGGTAGTGATGCAGTGCGAGAATTGTGTATTTATTCCTATCATCAAGGTTGAAATCACTTATCCTTAGAGATGGGATAAGTCCCAACTATGGTCCGACTGCGCATATCCCCTTCGAGAGGTACACAATGATGAATGTGTACTCGAAATCTCGTGGGATGCTCTCATGACTAACCATGCCAACCAAGGGCAGCATATAGTTGGGAAAGACCGAAGGGATCTTCTTTGCATTCACCATATCATCGTGGTGCTTTCTTATCTCCTCTGTCACAGTTTGGGATGACACAGATTGACATCTAGTCGAGGGGGATCATTGCACTCCACCCGTCGACGATGCCTGTATACCTATGAACATAATGTTCTCAACCATAGGGTCGATCAATATCTCTTCTATGGATTTCTCTCCTACACTAAGGTCACCCAACATGCACACTCATAGTCTAGACATCACAACATGGTATTCAATCATGTTTCTGTTAGCTCAGATATCTTGGTTTGCAAAAAGTGGTCTCGGTGCAACATTGGATAGATTAAGTAAGAAACATCGTAACAGATTCCTTCAATGGGTTGAAATTCCTTAATCAATATGATTCCATCCGTTATGGCACAACCTCAGTGGTCCAATGGCGATATTTCTGGAAATAAATGCAGTTCTAGCCGTTCTGGAGTGTCATTCTAATAATCAGGGTGCCTCCAACGGTCATATAGCTTTGTCATGGAGAAGTGCCTTTTTGCGTGGGTCTCCTAATCTGGCGAGGTTCAATATATGCAAGCTTTCCCTCTGTGAAGTCTTCTCTAGAACTTCTTATAGTTTTTCTAACTTTACCTTCTTCTTACTAAGCGTTCTGGCCTTCTTTCCCGTGATCTGATTCTCTGGGTTCCTCTTTCCATTCGTATTCTTTTCTTCCCTTAACGTAGTAACTTTTCACTATTGATGATCTTCCAATGGTTTCAAGGGTAATACTATTTCCGGGGTGAATGTATTTCTTTCCTTCATGGACAGGTTCTTTAAATGCTATTTGTTTCTTTCAACTTCGACAACTAATTCTCTAGCCCTTTGTCACTTCAAATTATTCTCTTGTTCTTCTACTAGTCTCTATATTTTCCTAGCCACGAAGTCCCTTAATTCTTTCTTTTTCTATTCTTTAGCTTCCTCCTCTACTTTCCTTCGAGTCTAATCTTTCTCAATCCAGGTATTTCCTAAAAAAAGTGCAAAAGAGGCATTGTTCTCAACAAACCTAATGACTTCAAATTCTTCTTCAGTCGATTTTCCATGAGAAATCATAGGTACATTAGTAACTCTTCCACATAGGGTTATCATTTTTCCTTTAAACAATCCTATCCTTCCCAATGAAGGAATTATAGCAGGTTTTCCCAAAATTTCCCAAGTACTTTTTGGCATAACATTCGCATGAGTTTCCTCATCCAACAGATAGTCTATGTCAAAGTATCTTATTCTTGTTTCTATGCACTGTTTTTCTTTTAGGATCTCTGGAAAATTGATGTCTCTGTGGCTATTCAGTGTTTCTTTCAGTTGTAATAACATAGATTCTGATTCTTTCTGGTTTTCTAACATATCCTTAGTTTCTTGACCTTCTTCATGGGTTTCTTGTCTCATGTTCAACTTTTCAACTTTAGCAACCATTCTAGGGAAATCCAAAACCTCATGATCAACATATTTAAAACAAATACAAAGAGGACCTATACCAGGGAATTCCTTAGCAAGATGTCTCGGTCTTCTGCAACTATAACATAATTTCAACCATCTCTTTCTTTTAAACGATCCCCAACATTTTATGTATTATGCACTAGGATCACAGTGATGGACCTGCAATCTGCAAAAATTCTTTCTAGGATCCTACATCCACTTGTTAATCCAAAAATTCTTTCTATTCATAGGAATAATATATCTTTCACTACCTCTATCGAATTTATTCAGATCAAATCTTCTTTCTTCTAGCCATTCCCTAGTTTCCAGACTAGGACAAAATCTGTCAAACATACCTAAATTCATACTTTTGAAGCAAAATTTTCTACTTATATTACCTTTATCAAAGCACAAAGATTTAAGATCTTACCTCTTTTCTTCAGATCAAAGTTCTCTTTTTAGCACAGAGCTTCGCAATTTAAGTAGAAAAATGGTCACTACAACAACAGATCTACACACAGAGCTTTCTCTTTTCTTCAGTTCCCAGTAATCCCAATTTCATGTTTCGACAACAGAACCATTTGTTGGCATAGGGGTAGACCCAGGGTTCAACGCTTTAAAAATGCACCAACAAAACCCTAACTACTGGCCCTTTTGGCAACACCCACGAAGTAGATGAATTCTCACCCGAGGTAGAGGCAGGGGGGTTGTAGGACTCAAGTGTCTACAACCTAGCTGGGACACAAATCTATGATTACACACTTTAACAAAGAAATTAGCCAATTAAATGAATTAATTTACGATTCTTATTCACATCGCATATCAACCGTAATTACATATCAGTGTAGTAGTAACCAATATTAAACACATCTAAGCATTTAGCACATAGAATCAAATCAGACCCATCATTTATTCATATATTCATCACTAAGAATCAATGGATATATCTATCAAAAATAAAGAAAAGTGCAATAAGAAAATAGATACACAAACATCATGAACAACATTGCACAAGCACATCAACACAAGATATACATGGTTCACCCCAATGTGGGGCTACGTCCACCAACTCTTCTTCTTCTTTGTTATCATCTTCCAATCTTCGGCCACAAATCCAAATTTGAAAAAGAAAGGAGATTTGCATGCACCCCACCAGATTCTCCTTCCCCGAATCAGATCAAGGCACAAAGCCTTACACAGTCTATCTGCATAGAGCCTCTAACAATCACATGCACGAAGCCTCTAGTCATGCACTAAGCCAATGACTCCAAAAACTTTCTCCTCCTACTTACATTGCCTAGCTACTTATTTATACATTACACAAAGGTCCTAAACATGGGTAAGTCCCATGGGACGACATCCCATACCTGTTACATAAACCCTAAAAGCCCAAACATCCCTCAAAAAGGGCAGGATCCTATGATCTCTGCTTCACCTGGGTGCTTTGTCTTCGAACAACTTGTCGAAGTACCAAAAATGTCCAAACATGACCAATGTTTCCTCAAAACATGGTCAAGGGCCAACATATCTCATTCAAAACCTTGTCAGTCTTGAACTTAAATATTGTCACATAGAGAAACTGGCCTTGGCCGCCGTACCTGCGGTTCAAAGATTATGACATTATATATTAATTTGAAAAACTACCGTAGTTGCAGATATCAATAAATTGCAATACATCCTCACTAGGAATATCATAGGGGGGAAATACAATGAGTGGATTGTTATTTTGCAAGAATTTGATCTCGATTTCTCTTCGGCAAAGTCTAAGAAATCACTAGTTTTTTCCAAGTTGATATCAGACTTCCCTCGACTAGATGAGGACATTTTTCATGACGATTCGTTCATGGATGAATATATATTCCATTTATCACCTTCAAACCCATGGTATTGGGACATTCTAATCTATATTGAAACCTTGAAGCTACCCCAACATCTATCGAGAGATGATCAATGACGTATATGTCATCGGGATAAAAACTAACTTATTATCATCGACACTTTGTATAATCGAGGGGTAGATAATATTTTACATCATTTCTTGACTCATGAGGAAGTTGAGCCTGTTCTAAATGACTGTCATAGTGGGGATTGTGGTGGTCATTTATCCATGCTTGTGACAACCAAAAAAGTATTACGAGTTGGTTATTTTTGGCCAAAAAGTTTTAAAGATTTTGTTGAAGCAGTCAAGAAGTGTCACCCTTTCCAGATGTTTTCTTGCAAAATGCACTCACACCCAACACCTCTTCACCCAGTCATCACTGTCAGTCCCTTCACCAAGTGGGGGGTATATTTTATGGACTGTAACGCATCCTTGGCTGGGGGGCACTCGCCTATTATCGTGGTCATGGATTACTTTACTAAATGGGTATTGTTGGCATAGGGGTATACCCAGGGTTCAACGCTACAACAATGCACCAAAAAAACCCTAACTACTATCCCTTTCAGAAAAACCTGCGAAGTAGATGAAGTCTCACCCAAGCTAGAGGCAGAGGTGGTTGCAGGACTCTTGTGTCTGCAACCTTAGATGGGACACAAATATGTGATTATAACACTTAATATAGCACCTAGCACTGTTAGTTCATCATTATCTAATCAATATCTACTCCACAGAGGAAAAATAACATCGCAACATTCATCCTGATCTAAGGTATACAAGCACTTAGCAAAGGAATTAGATCAGATCTAGTAGATTCAAGCACTAAGCAAGTTCACAGATATTAGATCTAGCATCCAGATTCATCATAAGCACAAAGAATAAATAGATCTATCTATATATATCAAATCACTTTAGCACATAACACATAAACACATCAGAACATCGCATAGAGAAGAATAATATGTTATTTACGTGGTTCACCCCCACCCTGGGGATACGCCCACCAACTCTTATTATTTATTAGCTTCTTCAATTGGTTACATGCACAGAGCCTCAAAAACCTTACTCCACATAGAACATAAGATCTTCGCATTTTTCTAGATCCTTCTTCCTTGCGTTACAACACAAATCCATCCATAGTCTCTTACAATGACTTGCACTTAGCTCTGCAAGTCTCACACAGTATGCATGAAGCCTTACACTTCTTGATCACATAGATCCCACTCTTAGCACTTAGCCAACTTGCACAATTCTTGCACACTATTCAACTACTTATTACATTGCCTAGCCTTCTATTTATACATACAAAATAGGCATAAACATGGGTAAACCCATGGGCTGACATCCCATTCCCATTACATATTCCCAAATCCAAAAAAGGACCCAAAAAGGGGGCGATATCCTGCGATCTCTGCTTCGTCTTGCGATCCATCTTCGACAGGCTGTCGAAGTCCCAAAATAGGTCAACTTGAACAAGGATCTCCCAAAGCTTGGTCCAGGGACAATAGGTCCCCAACACTCACTTGTGACTCATCCCAAGTCACTCTGGTCTGACTAGTTCTACTTCAAACACCTCAAGCTTCGCTCGTGCTACTTCGATGTGTTGATATGCTATGACCTCCTTTTCAACAAACTCGTGGGTGACTGCATCATTAATAGGTCCCTCTAGATGCTGTTGTGCTATAGGGAAAACCTTCTCTAGCTCTGATCCTTGGCCTTCTACCTCTGTAAACAAATGATAGGCCTTATCTTGCACAAGTTGGAGTTTCTGAGTTATCCCCATAACTCTTCTCTAGATAGTATGTTTTTTCTGTTGTGCAGTGCATTTCTCTTGGGAGCACTGCATTCTTTCCACAGCTGACAGGGACTTCAACTACGCCTGTATATTTTCATCTTGATACTTCACCTCATGGAGCTGCGACTCCAGTGCTCGTAATTCTGGACTCTCAAGGAGTCATTCATATGTCAGGGCACTATGGTCAGTGAGCTTCTTACATTCCAGGGTAAGAGCCTTGAGCCTTTCAACTGGGCTCATGGCCGTTGCTTCCCTTTGGTATCTTACATCTTGAGGTGTCTTGGGCAGTGGGCATAGATCCAAATCTTCTATGCATTCTTGTAGTTGCTGGATCACTTCTTCAAGTTTCACTACTTACTATGGAACTCTATCTTCGGCATTTACTTCTATGACTGTCACAAAGTGAAGTGCTCTTTTGACCATTTCATTTACTTCAAGTTGCTTTGCGAGCATTTGTTCCTTTTCTTGTTGTATATAGGATTTTCCTTCATCAAACTTTTCTTGGAGAGGAATCTTTTCTCATTTTGCACCACTGCGTTGCTCTAAAATTACTCCATGTACTTGTGTCAAAGCCTAGGTGGTGTGCTCAATTTCTTCTTGTGCTCGTCGAAGAGGAGCCTCGACTGTATCAGCTAGGTGGTGGAGTTGAGCTGGCTCATCTCCTAAGTCTGGTTCTCTTGGTGCAGTGGAGACTACATGGTTGGACTGTAGGGCCTGTTGTACCCCTCATATTTTAGTCTCAATTCGATCATACATATCCTCTTTCTTTGATTCTTGTTTCTCTTTTATTTCCATCAAAGAATCATTCAGGGCTACTACAAGGAAGTCGAAGTCATCAAAGGTGAGGACGATCTGCATCTTGGTCATGGTGGCCTTCAATTTCTTCTGGGAGGAAGGTTTTAGAGGTGAATATTTTCTCTTCTTTAGGGGATCAGCCTCATCACCCTGTTGTTTTTCGACCTCTTTGTCATTCAACTCTTCACCATCAGCTCCTTGCTCTAGTGAGATGGAATCAGTCTTCATGGATGCGCTATCTATTTCTTGAACTTATCTGGTCTTCTTTGCCCCGGTAGGTCCGAGTGTATCCTGCGCAGTTTTTAGGCTGTTGATGTCATATATCTACACAGAGTCTGCTGGAATGGGAGGTACATGGACCAGTCCTTGGTGATCTCCTCCAAGTCCTCCTCTGTCATCTTGTAGTAGGACTAGAACTGTTTCTTTTGTTCATCAGTGCACGATGTGATTAAATAAAATGACGATCTACATTGAACTTCATCAAGGGCCTGAATCAGTGTAGAGTGTTCAGAGTGATGCGAGGCTCAGAATAGATGGTTGTCTTCGGCTGGTTGTAATAGGTATGAAAAACAACATTGGAATGCCACTTTTTATTCATATCACTTGAGTACAATAGTGTACTGAACTTCGCGACCAATGGTTTGAAAGGCTCTATATCTAGGAAGGTCGCACCTTCTGGCATATCCTAGGCAATAAAAGAGATCAGGATCAATAGATAGCTGAAATGAAATCCATACCCTTGATCCTGGGCTTCTCTGCAGTGAGTTTCTAATTGGTTCACCAGGTACTTCGCCCGGTTCATCTGGAGTCCTTATGTGCATTTCCCTACGAGGTCGACTACAAAACCAATGACTTGGGTGGGTTGGTTATTTCATACTCACTTCCTTGCAATCAATTAATAGGAAAGGCACATTGAACCACTCTGGATAGAAGCTACCTTGTAGCCTTACGTTCCCTTCTCGACATTTCCATAAGTGTTCTTAATATTTTATGAAAGGGTGCGATCCATGTGTTTTTCAGGGTAAAACTCTTGGGGATTAGGTCCTTGCATAATTAGCCCTGTGATCTGATTGATCAACGTCAAATAAACTGTTATACGACAGTTTAACCACAAATAACCTCCATAGTAACAAGATAGAAATAGTTTGACACATGCATTCACCTCCCGGTGTCGTCCAAAGTGAGGAATCTTCATGACATTGAGCAGGGTGGACTGTGCGAGGTCCATAGTCCATTGTTGAGGGATGATATTCAAGTTTTTACCTTTAGTTCTAGTTAGGTACGTATGTGGGGTGATCATGTTATAGACTTTTCAATCTCCCAAGTTGAAGTCGCTAAACTTCAACACTATAAGCTTATCTTAGTTTTCTTGAACTGTGCATATTCCGTTCGGGAGGTATGCAGTGACCAAGGTGTACTGAAAATATTTGGGCATGCTGTCTCGATTTATTGCACCACTCATAGGTGGTAGATAGGTTGGTAATCTGGTCGGGATCAATTTATCATTCACTAGATCATTCCTGTGCTTGGTTCTCTTTTCATCAGATGGTTAGGATGGTCTGGCTCTGCAAGCAATGGATGGAGAGGCTGGCATTCCTCTCGCCGATGATGCTTGTATACATGTAGGCATCAACATGACTCTTTCAGTCATGAGGTTGATAAAAAATTATTCAACAACTTTATCTACAACGTTCAACTCGTACGACATACATGATCGGGGTTAACAATCTCAGGTTCGGGGGGTAACTCAGACATAGTAATGAGATAGACAGCAAGAGCATGATTATCACTGTATAAAATATACTTAGTCTGCAAGCTCAAATTCTCAATTGGAAAAAGTGTTCTCGGTGCGTGGCGCGATGGGATAAATAGGTAACTCGGCAACGGGTCATTTGCAATGGGTATGGAACCTTCATTAACTTTGTTATGTCCGTTATGGAACGGTCCTAATGGTTGGATGGCAAGTCGGTTGTCCATAAATGGATTTATATCCATTTGAAGCATTGATATAATGGTTATAATGACCCCAATGCCTATATTGCTTCGCTATGGCAAAGTGCCATGCGTCGTTGTTCTGATATCCCGACGAAGCTCCAATTTTGCAAATTTTTCTTCTGCGAGGTTTCCTCTAGAACCTTCTACAACTTGTTGATCTTAGCTCGCTTCTTACTTAGCTTTATAGCCTTCTTCCCAGTGAGCTTCATCTTGGTGTGCCTTTTTCCATTCTAATCCTTAGCTTCTTTTGGCATAGTTACTTTGCGTTGTTGAGATTATTTCCTAATATTCAAGGGTAACCCTTCTTCTTCATCTGGAATAGGTACTTCAATATTCAGTGAGTCTTCTAGTGTTCTTGCAAATTTGAAATCTATGTCGATGTTGTTAGATGGATTTTATTTGTTTTCCTGTTCTTCAATCAAGCGTGTGATCCTTCTAGTCATGAATTCTTTTAACTTTTGCTTCTTCTGTTCTAAAACTTCCTCTTCTTCTTGCCGTCTAGCCTGATCTCTTTTAATGCAAGGTTTTTCTTGTAGCATGGTAAATGGTGTGTTGTCCTCAATAAATTTAATAATCTCAAAATATTCTTTCGTCGAAGTTCCATTAGCATTCATAGGGATCTTGGTGATTTTTCCACATAGGTTTATCAATTTTCCCTTAAATAAACCTATTCCTCCTAATGAAGGAGTTGTAGCAGGATTAAATTTCCCAAGTTCTTTCTTTCATAATATTCACTTGTTTTTCCCCATCTAGAACATAGTCAATGTCGAAGTCTCCTATTCTTGATTCAAGGTATTCTTTTTCTTTGAAGATCTTTGATAAGTTGACATGTCAGTGGTCATTTAGGGTTTCTTTTATTTGCAGTAATATAGTCTCTGATTCTTTCTCGGATTCTTTCATAATCTTATCTTTTGGATCTGCCTTAGGGTTTTCTTGTCTCATGTTCATTCCTTCAAGCTTAGCAATCATTCTAGGACAATCCAATACTTCATTGTCCATAGATTTACAACAAAGTCAACTAAGTCTTCTCCTAGGGAATTCCTTAGCAAGATGCCCGAGTTTTCTACAATTGTAACAAAGGGTTAATCCTCTCTTTCATTTAAATGATACCCAACCTTTCCTGTATTGTGCGCTAGTATCATGGTAGCTAACCTGCAAAAAATTCTTTTTAGGATCTTGCATACACTTATTAGTCCAAATATCCTTTCTATGCATAGGTATAACATATTTTTCACTATTCTTATCAGATATACTCATATCAAATCTTCTTTCATCTATTAATACCCTAGTTTTCAAGCTAGGAAAAAATCTATCAAACATACCTAGATTAATACTTTTGAAACAAAAACTTCCACCAATCTTACTTCTAAAGAGCACAAAGCTTTCATATCTAAAACTTTTTCAATATTCTTACATTTATCAGAGCACAGATCTTTCAGATCTTACCTCTTTTTAATCAAGAATTCTCACTTTTACATTTCTTAGGGCACAAAGCTTCAAGATCTTACCTCTTTTCTTCAGATCATACTTCTTTTCCTTAGCACAGAACTTGCCAAACTAGTAGAGTACTGCACACTAGAGAAATAGATATACGCACAGAGATTTCACAATTTTAGATCAGATATTTTCACAAAGCTTCTTCTTCCTCAATTCTCAGCAATCACATTTTTAGGTCCCGACAACGGAACCATTTGTTGGCACAAGAGCAGACCTAGGGTTCAATGCTACAATAGTGCACCAAAAAAACCCTAACTATTGGTCCTTTCGGCAACACCTGCGAAGCATATGAAGTCTCACCTGAGGTAGAGGCAGGGGTGGTTGCAAATCAGGTGTCTGCAACGTTAGATGGGACACAGATCTGTGATTATAACACTTAATATAACATCTAGTGTAATGTTCCTTCGGCCACCCACAGGCCGGGGTACGCCACTCCAGAGAAACCACTCATGCTCTGACACTAGTCGGTAACATTCCCAGCCTTAACAGGCCATACCATGCTACTCTAGGGAACACTTTTGTTCCCTTACTGCGGAACATACGGTAACATACCCAGTAGTCAACTGAGCTATGCCACATAAATCTACTCTTTAAAATGCATGCAACTAAAACAAATACATACAACACTCTTTTGGAAGCTTTACACATAAACATAAACAAACAATTACTTTCTGTAACATATGAATTTTATACTGAAATAACAATAAATACATATATGCAACATTTACATGGATTTACCCATAAACATACAGGCAATTATAATCACATATATGATAAACTGTAACATAGGCATGTAAATAACAAAGCAACATATCATTTTATCATACAATTGGTACTTATCTTAGAAATATTGTCACCAACTGCATACAAATTGTCCATGAACCTCCCAGCCATAGACGACACTATTCATCACTCTCAATAGTGAGTCACCCCCAAGCTAGGACTGAACTTCACCCAGGGTAAAGGGTTCCTATCCAGGCTAAGGCTCATGGACAATAGGAAAGACTCTGTCTCAGGTGCTCACTCAACTAATAGCCTACAACCTCTCATTCCCCACATTCCTATCCCACCCAAGGAAGTGTGCCCCTTCTCTTCTCAACAGTCCCTCGGCTGCCCCACTTCCCTTCCAGGGCTTCAACAATAGGCCAGACTGAGAGTCTTAAAGCATTGTAGTTGTAGTTTAACACTTTCAGGATCAATCCCCAACAATTCTCTCACTCAGAGAATTTCTCACAGGCCTGAAAACCCACTTCTTCAATCTCGGTCCAAGCTAACCAAGTACACCAACCAAAAAGGGCTATGGGAATAGGCTCCAGAATGGTGAAATGGTTGTCTCAAGGATAACAGAATGCGTGAGTGAAAATAATCATGGAATCATTGACTGGATAAATAAGTGTGGAAAGGAATCACTTTGAACTCTTCATGAAAGTGATGGTGATAATGATGGTCAGGCTACTGTCGGTAAGGTATCCCATGAAAATTCACCAAATGAGCTAAGTCCCCCATGATATGAATGCATGTCCCCAACTTGACACTTGTCATATCGAAAGTTACTTTGGTCCACTTGTCCCCAACTTTAGAACTTAGGATAAAATAATTATCCATACTTTATATTTTAAGAAATATTAATATAATATTCCCTTGACTTTTGGCCTTCCATTTCCCTAACTGGTGAAGTTCATTCCCCCATCTCTTTTATCATGGTTGGTCTGCATGCAGTGATGTATTTTATATTAATCACGAGTCATGTACAAAGTAGACACATTTCCCTTTGATATCTAGGCGTTTCGGCCTAATACCAAAACATAAGCATCCCATATTATAATAACCGGCTCACCAGCCTATAACACATATCATATGCATGAGGTACGTTTTCCTCCATACTTCGGGCACCTTAGTTACTGCACATGGTATCCTAGAATGTGCATATTACATCATTTTACTACGCAGTTCATGTGCGCACTATGTCACATGACGTGCATTACCAAATGAGTTCAAGACATATCACTAGCTTAAGTATATTTATATTACATTTATATTACATTTACAATTGGGTTTGGCTGAGGGATATTACAATCCCCTCCCCTTATTTAGGCATTCTCTTCAGTGCATCATACACCCGTATATAACAGAGTTTTAAAAAATATTCAAAAAGATGCGAGTATTCTGTCCGCATTGCATCTTCATTCTCCCAAGTAGTATCCTCAAGACCGTACTAGGTCCATTGAACCTTTACAAGCCCTATGGATCAATTCCAAATTTGTTTGACTTTCTGGTCCAAAATGCTCACCAGATGCACTTGAAAAGAGCCTTCTTGCTCCACTTGAATCACATTCCAATCAATAACTTGATTAGCACTAGGTATATATTTCTTTAGCAATAATACATAGAAGACATTATGAACAGACATAGATGCAGGTAATGTAATCATATAAGCAACTGAACCAATCCTCTCTAGGATTTCAAAAGGCCCACAAAATATGGCTGCCAACTTGGTGCAACTTCCCAACTTCAAGGAACTCCTGTTAGCTTTCACTTTTAGGAAAACATGATCACCCACTTTGAATTCTCTATGGGTTTTGTTCTTATCGGCATAACTTTTCTTTTTGTCTGGGGCATCTTTTAAATTCTGCTTAATTTTTGTCATCTGGTCCTCCATTTCCCTGAGAAACTCTGGCCCAACTACTGTCCTATCAGCTAGATTATCCCAACTCACTGTAGTATTGCACTTTATTCCATAAATTTGTTCAAATGGGATCATCTTCAATGATGCACGATACCCATTGTTGTACGCGAATTCTATCAAGTGTAGGTAGTCTTCCCATTTTGATGGTTTGTCCATCACATACATTTTCAGTATATCTTCTATCACCTTGTTCACCCTTTCTTTATGTCCATCAGACTTAGGATAATAAGCTGTACTAAAGTTCATATTCATTCCGAATCCTTTGAACAATCCTTTCCATAAATTTGAGGTGAATTTTGGGTCTCTGTCGGACACAATTCTTTTAGGAATCCTGTGCAATTGTGCCACTTCCTTCATGAAAATATCAGTAACCTCTGTTGCCTTGTGCGTAGTTTTCAGTGGAATAAAATGAGAAACTTTCATAAGCTTGTCCACCACCACCATGATCGAATCATGCAGCTTTCCTGTTCTAGGAAATCTCATAATAAAATCCATTGTCACAACTTCCCACTTCCATTCAGGAATGGTTAAAGGTTGTAGTAACCCTGGTAGGTGCCTATTCTTAGCTTTCACTTTCTGGAATTCCAAACATATAACGATGTACTTGGCGATCTCTTTCTTCATACCTGGCCAAAAGTAATGGCTCTTGATCACTGCCACAGTTTTCTGATATCCAGGGTGCCCTGCATAAGGAACATTATGAATTTCATGCAAAATCATATGTTTCAAGTCCTGGACATTTAGAACAAAAATCATGTTCTTGCACAACAATATTCCATCTATTCCCAACTTATAATTATCCACCTTCTGAAGCATCTTACCCTATTGTAGCATTTATACCAATTCTCTGTACTACAGATCTGCATTTCCAGCCTCCATAATTTTTCTTTTAATATCAGTTTGGTACATGCTAATGGTTGTAGCATGTAATTCATGCACCTTCCTGTTGAGTGCATCAGCCACTTTAGTCTCTTTCCCCTTGATATTCTTTATATCAAAGTCATATTCTCTTAGAAATTCTAACCATATTCTTTTTTTATCATTTATATTTGGCTGATCAACTAAATATTTTAGACCATTGTGGTACGTTCTTAGCTCAAACCTCTTTCCCATGAGGTAGTGTCTCAATTTCCTCAAGGCATGCACTATAGCTACCAACTCCAAATCGTGAGTGGCATAGTTTCTTTCATGATCCTTCAAATTCCTTGATTCATAACATATGACAAACCCATTTTGACTGAGGACTCCACCAAGTCCTTCATTACATGCATCGATGCATACAATGAAGTCTTATTCTGGGTCTGTGATCCTTAATATTGGAGAACTTGTCAATAATTGTTTCAAGTGTTGGAAACTTTTCTCACAATCCAGTGTCCATGAAACTTCACTCCCTTTCTTTGCAAAGAAGTTATTAGGTGTGAAATATTTGAGAATACTTAAATAAATCTTTTGTAATAGCCTACAAGACCCATGAATGATATCACCTCTATCACATTATTTGGTGCTGACCATTCTTTAATGGCCTCTATCTTCTCAGGATCCACTTGTTAAGGTCCTAACCCGCACATAGGTAGATCAATGTATTCAGATGTAATAAAGGTCAATATTAATAAGACCTTTCAATAAAATAGAATAAGGCGGATGTAAGAAGACCTA
>JZKD02S0941117.1:97331-110278 GCA_000966675.3 Picea glauca | reverse complement strand
TATATATATATATATATATATATATATATATATATATATATATATATGGATGGATGGTATGAGCACCAGAAGAAAGGGGTGGGCCGATCGGCCAATGTCAGAACTGGTGGCCAGTTCGACGGTTCCCCTACCTTTTCAACCTTATTTAAATAACCATACCAAAAGGGGGTCCAGTGGATTCAAACCCCAAACCTCGATGGAACCAA
The DNA here is from genome assembly GCA_000966675.3 of Picea glauca. NCBI lineage: Eukaryota > Viridiplantae > Streptophyta > Pinopsida > Pinales > Pinaceae > Picea > Picea glauca. The sequence continues at coordinate 110,072 of JZKD02S0941117.1, read as the reverse complement.
TGCCTTAATTTGACCTCTACCCATCGGTTAGCTTAATGACCCATTGTTTCATCCACCTGCATTAATTTATTTAAACTAACTTTTTCCAAAGCCAGAGGGGGCGTTGGATGGTACAGTCAAGCACATTTTACAAGGTGAGTACAGTCAATTAATTGTAGGTTGCAGGCATGGAAACTCAGACCAAATTTATCATGGGCCTAGGAGTGCCAGAGTCATATTAAGGCATGGAGACAATGATTTTTGGTAATTCGATGCCACGAATTCAATGGTGTTGTTTGTTTTCTGATCTAAGAAAAACTTATGCAACTTAATTCCATAATGAAGTATACTTATGTATTTTTCCAAATGATTTTGTTGAGTTAATAAAAAGGCATACCATTTGAGAGAAGGACCTGGAGACGTAGTCCAACAGGGAAAAACTCCATTATCAAGTCTTTGTATTCATATTTGATGCTTAATGTCTCTTCATTTTGTGTTTTTCCTTCTGTTAGCACTGAAAGTCACACTTTGAATGCTAAATTGTAAGCTCGGCACCCATCATAATGTAAAATATAACTTTGATTTTGAATAGGTGGATCAACAATATGGATAAATAAAGAGAGAGGGCAACAAATTGTAGATCAGTAGGCTACACCAATGAGTAATGGAGTCAAAAACATCCCACTCATTGAAGGCACAAAAAATGCTTAATAGAAAACAAGATTATATGATGATAGGTGGAAGAAATGAAGAAGGAAAAAATAAGATAGAATGTTCATTAAATAGAGATCCTCTAAATTTAATGAATCAACAAATACTTGAATATAAACAATGACTGATGGGAAAAATACAAGAGATCCTTTGCTGCTTAGGGATCCATAAATCATTGACAACATTTGATCCTCAAATATGCAATATATTCAAATTAGAATAAATATAAATAGAAGAGTTACAAGCTGAGATCACAGCTCTCATGAGTCTCCAATAACAGTAATGCTTACAATAAAAAAATGTCCACAGGCTTACAAATGAACACACACAGGAAAACTGCCTATTCCCACTCTCTCTAGCCTCTCTTGGCTCATCAATCCAACCTTCAAGAGATATCTCCTTCCTTAAATAGACAATAGAATAAAAATGAACTAAGGAGGTGGAATCTCATCTCCTCCATTGAATTCTAAGCCTTGGAGATAGGTGGCAACAATCAAAGAGACAAAAATCCAACAAACTGCTAATTTTCAAGAATTTATTAGAAATCATTAAGAAAATGTCTCCACCTCATTACATGAGGCCTTTGCTGGAGATAAATATTAGGTCCAGGTGTCCCTTGGAATCTAACTAATCCTTGAGAATCCATTCAAATCCTCCTTGACAGGTGGCAACCTCCCAACAAGTCAAATATCAAACTTCGTGACCGCTACAGGAAATTAGGCAGCGTCATTGTGCAGAATGGGTAGCGCCACTATATCCAATATCTTTCAAACCAAAACACATTTTGAAAAACTGAGAGAGTTTTTTGTTATTTGGAATGTTATGAACAAAAACATCCTCCACGTTTCATAAATACCTTCTCAATTGTTCATAATCAAAATTTTAAGTTAATGAATCAAAACTGGTAAAATAACTCTACACAATCATTTTCTGCTAGAATATTACGCAGTGCCTTTAGGTAGCACCCGACTGTGTTTCACATGTATGCAACTTCTGTTCTATGTGAAATATTATGCAACACCTTTACATAGTGCTACTTACGTTGTGTCTTCATACAGGTTTGGGTAGCATTTCCAAAACACAATGCCTTTCAATCTTGAATATGTACAGAGCAGTGTGTGTTCTTTCATGACGACAAAACCATTTTACATAGGTTCCTTGATCATACCATAGGTAGTTCCTTTTACCACTGGGTGAAGATAACACTTAGAAAAAACTCAAAATCCATATAGGCACCTTAACCAATATTGTGCTAACACCTTCTTTATGGTGCACTTCAATTTATGCTCGTTTAATACAATTATTTATAAGTCACATCGATGAAAATATCCCATATCATGTTGGTATCAGAGAATTCACCTTTGAGTTGAATTGTTGAGTGTGAATGATTACTAGGGCCAAGCATAAGCAGGGTGAAGGAACTCTTAATACTTTCAATCCCGAAGTTGGTCATGTATCCCGAAGGAAGAAAATGGTCGAAGAGGACAAGCATGATGAAAAGGAGAAAAACTTCCATATGATCTTTTATCACATGTCAGAAATGGTCAAGCAAATGTATGAAGACTAAGAGAAGATGATGAAGAATAAAGGGAAGAAAAATGTAATAAAAATGAATCACAAGCAGACGATAATGCTTCAGTGAATCAAGGGGTTGGAGGAGATCCTCCTGAGACTACATCTTCACCATCAAGTTCTATCTCTTCTTCCTCTGAGCATTCCCTTCGTTCTCACCATTTTATCCATAAAGCCTGTTTTAAGAAACCTTTCTTAAAGCTTGATGAAAAATTTTCTTTACCTGTGTTTAATGGAGATGTTAATCCTGAAAAAGATAGATAATTGAATCCATCAAGTTGAAGTATATTTTCGTGTTCAACAGATTTATGAAGAGGAAGTTAAAGTGTGATTGGCCTCTCTTCAGTTGGAAGGAACCACTCTCATATGGTGGGAGAGAAAACGTCAGGACAAAATTAAGTGTGGTAATATTATTTCCTCATGGTCGGAATTTAAATCAGCGATAAGGAAGAAATTTTATCGATTGGATTATTTACATAAAGCAGTGATGGAATGGAAAAATTTAAGACAAAGTAAAGGTCAAACTGTACAAATTTTCACGGAAGAATTTAGGAAGAAAGCTCTTGCATTAAACATTCCTTTGGATTCTTATAAAAAATTAATGAAGTATATCGGCACACATCATAGTTATATTCGTCATACTTTTCTATTGTTTAACCCCACCAGTCTTGATGAAGTTTGTGTGCAAGACACTCACCTTGAGAACAGGGGAAATCATGTTCAAGAAGATCCCACAAAGAAACCTTCCAATCTCCCACATAAGTAGTTTAAGAAGTTTAAAAGGAAGGGAAAAAAAGACTACCACTATAAAGAGAGAAGAAGGAAAGCCATCTTCCACTCATTGCAATAAGAATGGTCACGATGATGAACACTATTGGAAAATACATCTAGAGAATAGATCAAAGCATTTCAGTGGAAAGGGGAAGACACATATCGTTGCTACAGTGCAACAAGATCTTGGTTCTGATTCAAGAGACAAAGGAAAGATCACATCGGTTGGAGTACAAGGTAAAGATTCCCTTCATGCTAGTTCAAACTCCAAGAATGAATCTTATGATGCTGAAATAAAGAGGAATGAATTATTTCATATAAGAGTTGTATCTAAACACACTAACATAGATAAATTATTTGATCTGGGTTCCCAAGTAAACTTGATATCTAAAGTACTTGTCAAAAAAATGGGTCTTGAAACTAAAACACATCCAAAGCCTTATCCTCTTTCTTGGGTATGTGATAAAGAAAAAATTAATGTCACCAAGCAGTGTAGGGTCATATTTGCTATTGCTTCAAAGTTGATTGATGAAGTTGATTTGGATGTTGTTACACTTGATATATGTGGCATAGTGTTGGGGAGTCCTTATCTTTATGATAGAAAAGAAGTATTCTTTCGTCATGAGAAAAAATATCACCTTACTAAAGGGGGAGTGGAATATATTGTTATAACCCATAGCATGAGCGTAAACACGACACTTTTTAGTGTAGGACAAATGAAGAGACTCATAAACACTAATAAGAAATATGTACTCATGGTCGTAAGGAAAAAGTATGTCAAAACATCTGACACTTTCCAAGGATGTGATCCTTCTCATAAGAAATAATCGATTGATATTGTTTCTAAGTATGATGATATTTTTTAGGAACCATTTGGATTACCTCCTAAGAGGGAAATCCAACATGAAATACATCTTTAGCGGGATTCTCCTCTTCCTAATGTGGGCATGTACATGATGTTAGTTGTAGATATGATAGAGATAAAAATGTAGGTACAAGGCTTGTTGGATCAAGGGGTCATCAGGCCCATCTCATCTCCTTGTGGTTCTCCAATTGTGATGGTGCCAAATAAGGATGGAACATGGAGAATGTGTGTCGATTATCGGGCCTTAAATAAAATCACGGTGAAAAATTGATACCATCTTCCTCATATAGATGATTTACTTGATCAGTTAAAGAATGTTGTTTATTTCACTAAGTTGGATTTGTGCAGTGGATACCATCAGATCAGGGTTGAAGAATATGATGCAATAACATAAGCCTATCTATTACCACTCTGAAAATTTTAACCAAGTTGTTTTTAACTATCCTATGTATGATAAAGAGTTGTATGCATTAGTTCAAAGAATAAAAAAATGGAAGAACTAATTGTTAGGGAAGTAAACAATCATACATACAGATCATCAACCCTTACAATATCTCCAAGCACAAAACAAACTACAACAATCTCGACATTACAAATGGATGGGTTTTACTCAACAATTTCATTTGGTAATCAAATACAAAAAGGGTACGAGTAACAAGGTAGCTGATATGATTTCTAGACCTCCTATTGTTGTTTCTATTATTTTGAAGAATACTTCTTTATCTCATGATAGCTATGTGGAACAATATGATGTTGATGAAGATTTTAAAGAAGTATTTGAGAAGCTAGCCCATGGTGTATAGGTAGAGAAATATTGTCTGTAGGGAAAACTACTCTACCATCTTAGAAAGCTATGTATTCCTACAAGTGAACGAGTCCATGTAATATGAGAAGCTCACACTTCTCTTGTGTCTAGGCGTTTTGGGGTAGGAAAAACTATGGCTCATATGTATAGGTTTTGTTATTGGCCTCAGATGAAATCAATTGTAACTAAATATGTAAAGGGGTGTGTGATGTGTTCTACTTGTAAGCCCACTAATAGAAAACTGGGTCTATACTCACCACTTCATGTTCCATCCCATCCATGGGAAAGTATCTCCATGGATTTTGTAGGGGGTTTACCAATGTCGAAAAGNGATAGGGCAAGGACAGGTGGTTGTAGCCAGAGAACATAGGGAGTTGTAGCCTCCTTCTGGTTGTATCTAGAGAATCAACGAGTTGGAGCTTCCCTTAGGTTGTAGCCCGAGAAACTAGGGTGTTGGAGCCTCCTTCTGGTTGCAGCTAGAAAACAAAGGAAGTTGGTGCTTCCAGTGAATGTAATTCTTAAAGACATATAAGAAAAATATTTTTTTGGTTTTCTCTCACTTTGGGTTTCCACGTAAAACACTAGTGTACTATGTATGTGTGTGATTGATCATTTTTTTCATTGTTTATTTACTCTGCAACTATTGGATGATAATGTTACATTGATATAACACTTGCATTTTATGGTGAAAAAGGCTTAAATTGTTCTATTATTGATTCACCCCCCCTCTCAGTAATCCAACACAACGTATATATATATATATATATATATATATATGGTATGAGTACTAGAAGAAAGGGGTGGGTCGATCGGCCAACGTCAGAACTGGTGGCTAGTTCAACAGTCCCCCTACATTTTCAACCTTATTTAAATAACCATACCAAAACGGGGTCCAGTGGATTCGAACCCCATACCTCGATGGAACCAATGCGTTAATTTGACCTCTACCCATCGATTAGCCTAATGACCCATTGTTTCATCCACCTGCATTAATTTATTTAAACTAACTTTTTCCAGAGCCGGAGGGGGCGTTGGATGGTACAGTCAAGCACATTTTACAAGGTGAGTACAGTCAATTAATTGTAGGTTGTAGGCATGGAAACTGAGACCAAATTTATCATGGGCCTAGGAGTGCCAGAGTCATATTAAGGCATGGAGACAATGATTTTTGGGTAATTCGATGCCACAAATTCAATGGTGTTGTTTGTTTTCTGATCTGAGAAAAACTTATGCAACTTAATTCCATAATGAAGTATACTTATGTATTTTTCCAAATGATTTTGTTGAGTTAATAAAAAGGCATACCATTTGAGAGAAGGACCTAGAGACGTAGTCCAGCAGGGAAAAACTACATTATCAAGTTTTTGTATTCATATTTGATGCTTAATGTCTCTTCATTTTGTGTTTTTCCTTCTGTTAACACTGGAAGTCACACTTTAATTGCTAAATTGTAAGCTCGACACCCATCATAATGTAAAAGATAACTTTGATTTTGAATAGGTGGATCAACAATATGGATAAAGAAAGAGAGAGGGCAACAAATTGTAGATCAGTAGGCTACACCAATGAGTAATGGAGTCACAAACATCCCACTCATCGAAGGCACAAAAGATGCTTAATAGAAAACAAGATTATATGCTGATAGGTGGAAGAAATGAAGAAGGAAAAAATAAGATAGAATGTTCATTAAATAGAGATCCTCTAAATTTAATGAATCAACAAATACTTGAATATAAACAATGACTGATGGGAAAAATACAACAGATCCTTTGCTACTTAGGGATCCATAAATCATTGACAACATTTGATCCTCAAATATGCAATATATTCAAATTAGAATAAATATAGACAGAAGAGTTACAAGCTGATATCACAGCTCTCATGAGTCTCCAATAACAATAATTCTTACAATAAAAAAATGTCCACAGGCTTACAAATAAACACACACAAAAAAACTGCCTATTCCCACTCTCTCTAGCCTCTCTTGGCTCATCAATCCAACCTTCAAGAGATATTTCCTTCCTTAAATAGACAATAGAATCCAAATGAACTAAGGAGGTGGAATCCCATCTCCTCCATTGAATTCTAAGCCTTGGAGATAGGTGGCAACAATCAAAGAGACAAAAATCCAACAAACTGCTAATTTTCAGGAATTTATTAGAAATCATTAACAAAATGTCTCCACCTCATTACATGAGGCCTTTGCTAGAGCTAAATATTAGGTCCAGGTGTCCATTGAAATCTAACTAATCCTTCAGAATCCATTCAAATCCTCCTTGACAGGTGGCAACCTCCCAACAAGTCAAATATCAAACTTCGTGACCGCTACAGGAAATTAGGCAGCGTCGTTGTGCAGAATGGGTAGCGCCACTTCTATATCCAATATCTTTCAAACCACAACACATTTTGAAAAACTGAGAGATTTTTTTGTTATTTGGAATGTTATGAACAAAAACCTCCTCCACATTTCATAAATACCTTGTCAATTGTTCATAGTCAATTTTTTAAGTTAATGAATCAAAACTGGTAAAATAACTCTACACAATCATTTTCTGCTAGAATATTACATAGTGCCTTTAGGTAGCACCCAAATGTGTTGCACCTGTATGCAACTTCTGTTCTCTGTGAAATATTATGCAACACCTTTACATAGTGCTACTTACGTTGTGTCTACATACAGGTTTGGGTAGCATTTCCAAAACACAATGCCTTTCAATCTTGAATATGTACAGAGCAGTGTGTGTTCTTTCATGACGACAAAACCATTTTACTTAGGTTCCTTGATCATACCATAGGTAGTTCCTTTTACCACTGGGTGAAGATAACACTTAGAAAAAACTCAAAATCCATATAGGCACCTTATCCAATCTTGTGCTAACACCTTCTTTATGGTGCACTTCAATTTATGCTCGTTTAATACAATTATTTATAAGTCACATCGATGAAAATATCCCAAATCATGTTGGTATCAGAGCATTCACCTTTGAGTTGAATTGTTGAGTGTGAATGATTACTAGGGCCAAGCATAAACAGGGTGAAGGAACTCTTAATACTTTCAATCCCGAAGTTGGTCATGTATCCCGAAGGAAGAAAATGGTCAAAGAGGACAAGCATGATGAAAAGGAGAAAAACTTCCATATGATATTTTATCACATGTCAAAAATGGTCAAGCGAATGTATGGAGACTAAGAGAAGATGATGATGAAGAAAGGGAAGAAAAAGGTAATAAAAATGAATCACAAGCAGACGATAATTCTTCAGTAAATCAAGGGGTTGGAGGAGATCCTCCTGAGACTACATCTTCACCATCAAGTTCTATTTCTTCTTCCTCTGAGCATTCCCATCGTTCTCATCATTTTATCCATAAAGCCTGTTTTAAGAAACCGTCATTAAAGCTTGATGAACAATTTTCTTTACCTGTGTTTAATGGAGATGTTAATCCTGAAAAAGATAGATAATTGAATCCATCAAGTTGAAGTATATTTTCGTGTTCAACAGATTTATGAAGAGGAAGTTAAAGTGCGATTGGCCTCTCTTCAGTTGGAAGGAACCACTCTCATATGGTGGGAGAGAAAACGTCAGGACAAAATTAAGTGTGGTAGTATTATTTCCTCATGGTCGGAATTTAAATCAGCGATAAGGAAGAAATTTCATCGATTGGATTATTTACATAAAGCAATGATGGAATGGAAAAATTTAAGACAAAGTAAAGGTCAAAATGTACAAATTTTCACGGAAGAATTTAGGAAGAAAGCTCTTGCATTAAACATTCCTTTGGATTCTTATAAAAAATTAATGAAGTATATTGGCACACATCATAGTTATATTCATCATACTTTTCTATTGTTTAACCCCACCAGTCTTGATGAAGTTTGTGTGCAAGCCACTCACCTTGAGAACATGGGAAATCATGTTCAAGAAGACCCCACAAAGAAACCTTCCAATCTCCCACATAAGTAGTTTAAGAAGTTTAAAAGGAAGGGAAAAAAAGACTGCCACTATAAAGAGAGAAGAAGGAAAGCCATCTTGCACTCATTGCAATAAGAATGGTCACGATGATGAACACTATTGGAAAATACATCCAGAGAAGAGATCAAAGCATTTCAGTGGAAAGGGGAAGACAAATATCATTGCTACAGTGCAACAAGATCTTGGTTCTAATTCAAGAGACAAAGGAAAGATCACATCGGTTGGAGTACAAGGTAAAGATTCCCTTCATGCTAGTTCAAACTCCAATAATGAATCTCATGATGATGAAATAAAAAGGAATGAATTATTTCATATAAGAGGTGTATCTAAACACACTAACATAGATACATTATTTGATCTGGGTTCCCAAGTAAGCTTGATATCTAAAGTACTTGTCAAAAAAATGGGTCTTGAAACTAAACCACATCCAAAGCCTTATCCTCTTGCTTGGGTATGTGATAAAGAAAAAATTAATGCCACCAAGCAGTGTAGGGTCATATTTGCTATTGCTTCAAAGTTGATTGATGAATTTGATTTGGATGTTGTTACACTTGATATATGTGGCATAGTGTTGGGGAGTCCTTATCTTTATGATAGAAAAGAAGTATTCTTTCGCCATGAGAAAAAATATCACCTTACTAAAGGGGGAGTGGAATATATTGTTATAACCCATAGCATGAGCGTAAACACGACACTTTTTAGTGTAGGACAAATGAAGAGACTCATAAACACTAATAAGAAATATGTACTCATGGTCGTAAGGAAAAAGTATGTCAAAACATCTGACACTTTCCAAGGATGTGATCCTTCTCATAAGAAATAATCGATTGATATTGTTTCTAAGTATGATGATATTTTTTAGGAACCATTTGGATTACCTCCTAAGAGGGAAATCCAACATGAAATACATCTTTAGCGGGATTCTCCTCTTCCTAATGTGGGCATGTACATGATGTTAGTTGTAGATATGATAGAGATAAAAATGTAGGTACAAGGCTTGTTGGATCAAGGGGTCATCAGGCCCATCTCATCTCCTTGTGGTTCTCCAATTGTGATGGTGCCAAATAAGGATGGAACATGGAGAATGTGTGTCGATTATCGGGCCTTAAATAAAATCACGGTGAAAAATTGATACCATCTTCCTCATATAGATGATTTACTTGATCAGTTAAAGAATGTTGTTTATTTCACTAAGTTGGATTTGTGCAGTGGATACCATCAGATCAGGGTTGAAGAATATGATGCAATAACATAAGCCTATCTATTACCACTCTGAAAATTTTAACCAAGTTGTTTTTAACTATCCTATGTATGATAAAGAGTTGTATGCATTAGTTCAAAGAATAAAAAAATGGAAGAACTAATTGTTAGGGAAGTAAACAATCATACATACAGATCATCAACCCTTACAATATCTCCAAGCACAAAACAAACTACAACAATCTCGACATTACAAATGGATGGGTTTTACTCAACAATTTCATTTGGTAATCAAATACAAAAAGGGTACGAGTAACAAGGTAGCTGATATGATTTCTAGACCTCCTATTGTTGTTTCTATTATTTTGAAGAATACTTCTTTATCTCATGATAGCTATGTGGAACAATATGATGTTGATGAAGATTTTAAAGAAGTATTTGAGAAGCTAGCCCATGGTGTATAGGTAGAGAAATATTGTCTGTAGGGAAAACTACTCTACCATCTTAGAAAGCTATGTATTCCTACAAGTGAACGAGTCCATGTAATATGAGAAGCTCACACTTCTCTTGTGTCTAGGCGTTTTGGGGTAGGAAAAACTATGGCTCATATGTATAGGTTTTGTTATTGGCCTCAGATGAAATCAATTGTAACTAAATATGTAAAGGGGTGTGTGATGTGTTCTACTTGTAAGCCCACTAATAGAAAACTGGGTCTATACTCACCACTTCATGTTCCATCCCATCCATGGGAAAGTATCTCCATGGATTTTGTAGGGGGTTTACCAATGTCGAAAAGGGGTCATGACTATTTGTATGTTGTAGTGGATAGGTTCAGCAAGATGTGTATATTAATGCTATGTAAAAAGAATATCATTGTTGAGAAGACTGTTAATCTCTTCTTTCATTATGTCTAGGTTCACTTTGGGTTACCCATATCCATTATATCGAATTGAGATACTCGATTCCTTGGGGATTTTTGGAAAAGATTGTGGAGAGTGATGGACACCAAGTTGAAGAGGAGCATTGCTTTCCATCCAAAGACCGACAGATAGACAGAGGTTGTTAACCGAACAATGCTACTTTTTCCTTGAGGCTACTATAGCAAGCATCCCAAATTATGGGATGAATAGGTACCCTATATACAACATGCTTAAAATCGAGCCTTACATTCCTCCACTCAATGTTATCCTTTTGAGACATGTTTTGGGTATTTTTGTAATGTTCCTTTGGACTTGATGTATGGGAGAGATGTTGATTAAAATAAATAAATAAATGAATATAGATCCTGTAAGTTCGTTTAGAGAATCTAGAAGGTACATCAAGCAGTTAGGGAATAGTTGGAGAAAATTCAAGATCAGTATAAATCTAGGCATGAAAAAAATAGGGGTGATCATCAGTTCCAGGTTGGAGACCAGGTATGGATTCACATCAACAAAGAGATATTGAAGTGTGAAGGTAAGAAACTCAATCCCATCTGTTATGGACCCGTCACTATTTTGGAGAAAAGTGGTACCAATGCCTTTCGTCTAGATCTTCCACCTTATATACAGATCTACGCAATTGTAAATGTGGAAAACTTGAAACCTTTTTAGCCTCCCATGATCATGGATCAAGGTGAGGAAGTTTCAATACCTTCATTTGATGATTTTTCTATTGAGTACCTAGACGAGTTAAAGGAAGATATCATCTTGGACAGAAGGATGAGGACTTCACACAGGGGTGATGTTGATTATCCTCGAGTAGGCTTAAAGGGAACACATCCAAGCAAGGAAAAGTGGATTGAGAAGGACAAGGTGAGGGAACTCTTCCCCCACTTATCTGTTGATTTATAAAATATTTTGGTGGTCCAAAAAGATCTTAGTGGGAAGGTGTGATCCCAAAAGGATCCAAAGAAGACTAAAGATAACTTAGAATTCATAGAAGCAACTATGGAAGATCAAAATGTCCTCATCATATAGAGAAAGGGAAAAATTCAAATTCCTCTAAACTCAGAGAAATCATGTCGCAAGATTTCCAACAGCGTAAATGGTTTGTCAAACGGAGTTATGGATCAAAAGATATGGCCAGTCAAAGTTTGGTAAAACATGTCAAGTCAACTAGGGGACACATTAGCATCCATATTGTTGACGTCAATAGATAACTTGATAGGGTGACGTCAACAAGAGGTAGTGTTGATGTTAGGATGTCATGTGGTAGCCCCACAGGCTACCATGTGTCAAACAGATTTGGCATTTTCAGGGTGCCAAGTGGGCCAATGGAAGGTTTCCACATGGCACCACTAGGGGCTGACATGTGGCTCAACCACAAACCGAAACGTGGCTCAACCATAGACCGAAACATGTCTCAATCATAGATCGACATGTGGTGAGTGACATCAGTGTCACATGGGTAGTTGGTTGTATTGGAAATCCAAATGGAGGGCTCCACATGGACCAATCGGAAGGAACCACGTGGTACCCACAGTTTTCCCAATGAGGGATGAGTTCCAAATGGTTTTAAAAAAAACAGTCATCCACTAGACCAGCCGATGCTGGAACCAGCGACCAGATCGATCGATGGCTAGAAATGTTACAACATATATATATATATATATATGGTATGAGCACCAGAAGAAAGGGGTGGGCCGACTAGCCAGCACCGGAACCGACGGTCCCCCCGCCTTTTCAACCTTATTCAAAGAACCATACCAAAAGGGGGTCTAGTGGATTCGAACCCAGGACTGCTAGGGAACCAACTCCTTAATTTGACCTCTCCCCACAGGTTGGTCTAACGACCCATTGTTTCATTCGCCAATGTTTATTTATTTAAACCAAATTTTGCTAGAGTCGAAGGGGGCACTCAACGGTACGAACGTGCATGTTTTACAAGG
>JZKD02S0941117.1:41568-83669 GCA_000966675.3 Picea glauca | reverse complement strand
TCTAAGAAGTCCTCTTACATTTATTATATCTAATTACTCATTTATTATATCTAACTACCATAGTGGGCCTTATTTAATAATATAGTGGACCTAGTCCACCTTACATTGAATTACCTCCACTATTATCACTATGGGTCCTCTGGGCCCCCCTACTACCTCTCTAGCTACCTTACAGAGTTCAACATGAAGCTATTGGAGGTTTTGAACATAATAGAAAAGAAATTGGTTAAGGAGAGTAGCTCAAGTAAATCTGGGAGTCACAAACCTTCAAAGGATAAAATAAAAGTAAAAGGTGCTAGTAGACATCACCATCATTCCCAAAGGCATTCCAATAAGAGAGCATGCAATAGCTTGAGTCTATCCCATGTCAGAAGGTATAAGAGATCTGGGGTGGATGAGCTATGAGGAGAAATGACCAAAATCAAACCTTCTACATTTGATGGTGAGCAAAAGAAGGATGAAGATGCAGAAACATGGTTACTAGGCATGAGGAAGTATTTTCAATTGCATAATTATTCTTATCATGCAGAAGGTAGAATGGCTATCTATCAACTCAAAGGAAAGGCCTCCATGTGGTGGGATCAACTTGTGCAGGTAAATCACATTGTAGAGAAAAGTGTTACTTGGAGGGAATTCAAGAATTATTTTGAGAAGAAGTACTTGACTAAGAGATACTATGACAATAAAATGAAAGAGTTATTTGATATCAATATTGGAAGTATGACCATATATGAATATGAGAGAAGGTTTCTGGAACTGTTGAAATATGTCTATTTCATCAAGGATGAGACAATCAAAATTCAAAGGTATTTAAGTGGATTTCCATCATTCATCAGTGAAAAAATACAGTATGATGATCCCAAGACATTAGAAGAGACCATAAGGAGAGATAAATGCCTATATGATCATAAAAGAGTAAGGCCAACTTTCCAAAAGGCTTGGGAAGACAATAAGAAATTCAAGATGGATCAGAGGAAGAAGGGAACTAAGCCACCATTCTTCAAAAATAATCCACAAGGACAACAAATTCCTAAAGAACCCAGAATGATTGACACAGGGAGTCAAGGGCCAAGGAAGCCACCTATGCAATGTTGGGGTTGTAAAGGGGACCATAGGTTCAGATATTGTCCTCACAGAGGTGAAAAAGGTAGGGTTGTTCAAAATGTACAGCGAGCTGAAACAGTGGAGGACATGGGAAGATATGTGCCAAGGATTTATGCAACCCTGGACAACACGCAAGAACATTATCAGTCCCACATGATTGAAGTGGAAGTTATGATCAACAACCAAACCCTTGTTATTTTAATTGATTTAAAAGTTTTCAATTGCTAAGAAGCAAGCATGGAAAATCCTGGTTGGTACAACTAGCTACAACAGCCAGAATAAAAGTTAATGAGATGGTTAAGTCATGCCTCATAGACATGGATGGATTGAACACCAAGGTAGATTTAAACATCTTGGCTTTAGGTTCCTATGACTGTCTAATTGGGATGGATTGGTTGGACCAACATCACACTCTCTTAGACTATCACAACAAAGCATTTACTTGCCTAGATGAGGAAGGTAAAATAAGGAAGGTACAGGGAATCCCCAGGGTGGTAACCATTAGAGAAATTTCAGCATTGTAGCTGAAGAAATGTTATAGAAAACGATGTCAAATAATTGTAGCTCATTTGGCAGAGACACCTAGAGATAAGGTGTCAAATTTGGAAGATTATGTAGTCCTGGAAGATTTTGAAGATGTGTTCAAGGAGGTACCCGGACTACCCCCAAGGAGAGACATTGATTTCTCTATAAATTTGATGCCTGGACCAGCGCTAGTATCAAAGACACCTTATAGAATGAGTACACCAGAATTAAAGGAGTTGCAAATGTAGCTTGAAGAACTTCTGAAGAAGGGGCATATATGCCCAATCGTGTCACCTTGGGGTGCCCCACTCTTGTTTGTGAGAAATAAATATGGAACACTAAGGTTGTCTATTGTCTTTAGATAGTTGAATAAAGTGATTGTTAAGAACAAGTATCCTCTACCAAGGATTGATGACCTCTTTGATCAATTGAAGGATGCAAAGATATTTTCAAAGATAGATCTCAGATCAGGATACCATCAGGTAAGAATTAAAGAAGAAGATATTAGCAAGACCACCTTCAGGAAAAGATATGGTCATTATGAGTTTACAGTGGTACCATTTGGGTTGTCAAATACACCAATTGTTTTCATGTGCTTAATGAATGGTGTTTTTCGAGAGTATTTGGACAAGTTTATCATTGTCTTTTTGGATGAAATTCTTATATATTCCAAGTCAAAGGAAGAGAATCAAAATCATTTGAGGATGGTGTTGCAAGTATTAAGGGAGTGTTAGTTATATGCCAAATTGAGAAAGTGCTCATTTTATCAGAAAAATATTCATTATTTGGGGCATATCATTTCAAAGGATGGTATAGCAGTGGATCCTGAGAAGATAGAGGCCATTAGAGAATGGTCAGCACCAAATAATGTGACAGAGGTGATATCATTCATGGGTCTTGCAGGCTATTACAAAAGATTTATTGAAGTGTTCTCAAATATTTCACACCTAATCACTTCTTTGCAAAGAAAGGGAGTGAAGTTTCATGGACACTGGATTGCGAGAAAAGTTTCCAACACTTGAAACAATTATTGATAAGTGCTCCAATATTAAGGATCACAGACCCAGAAGAAGACTTCATTGTATGCACCGATGCATGTAATGAAGGACTTGGTGGAGTCCTCAGTCAAAATGGGTTTGTCATATGTTATGAATCAAGGAAGTTGAAGGATCATGAAAGAAACTATGCCACTCACAATTTGGAGTTGGCAGCTATAGTGCATGCCTTGAGGAAATTGAGACACTACCTCATGGGAAAGAGGTTTGATCTAAGAACGTACCACAATGGTTTGAAATATTTAGTTGATCAGCCAAATATAAATGATAAAAAAAGAAGATGGTTAGAATTTCTAAGAGAATATGACTTTGATATAAAGAATATCAAGGGGAAAGAGAATAAAGTGGCTGATGCACTCAACAGGAAGGTGCATGAATTACATGCTACAACCATTAGCATGTACCAAACTGATATTAAAAGAAAAATTCTGGAGGTTGCAAATGCAGATGTGTAGTACAAAGAATTGGTAGAAATGCTACAATAGGGTAAGATGCTTCAGAAGGTGGATAATTATAAGTTGGGAATAGATGGAATATTGTTGTGCAAGAACAAGATTTTTGTTCCAAATGTCTAGGATTTGAAACATATGATTTTGCATGAAATTCATAATGTTCCTTATGCAGGGCACCCTGGATATCAGAAAACTATGGCAGTGATCAAAATCCATTACTTTTGGCCAGGTATGAAGAAAGAGATAGCCAAGTACATAATTAGATGTTTGGAATGACAGAAAGTTAAAGCTAAGAATAGGCACCTACCAGGGTTACTACAACCTTTAACCATTCCTGAATGGAAGTGGGAAGTGGTGACAATGGATTTTATTACGGGATTTCCTAGAATAGGAAAGATGCATGATTCGATCATGGTGGTGGTGGACAAGCTTATGAAAGTTTCTCATTTTATTCCACTGAAAACTACGCACAAGACAGCAGAGGTTACTGATATTTTCATGAAGGAAGTGGCACAATTGCACAGGATTCCTAAAACAATTGTGTCCGACAGAGACCCAAAATTCACCTCGAATTTCTGGAAAGGATTGTTCAAAGGATTCGGAATGAATATGAACTTTAGTACATCTTATCATCCCGAGTCTGATGGACATAAAGAAAGGGTGAACAGGGTGATAGAAGATATACTGAAAATGTATATGATGGACAAACCATCAAAATGGGAAGACTACCTACACTTGGTAGAATTCGTGTACAACAATGGATATCATGCATCATTGAAGATGATCCCATTTGAAGAACTTTATGGAATAAAGTGAGATACTACAGTGAGTTGGGATAATCTAGCTGGTAGGACAATAGTTGGGCCAGAGTTTCTCAGGGAAATGGAGGACCAAATGACAAAAATTAAGCAGAATTTAAAAGATGCCCTAGACAGAAAGAAAAGTTATGCCGATAAGAACAGAACCCATAGAGAATTCAAAGTGGGTGATAATGTTTTCCTAAAAGTGAAAGCTAACAAGAGTTCCTTGAAGTTGGGAAGCTGCACCAAGTTGGCAGCCATATTTTGTGGGCCTTTTTAAATCCTAGAGAGGATTGGTCCAGTTGCTTATATGATTACATTATCTGTATCTATGTCTGTTCATAATGTCTTCCATGTATTATTGCTAAAGAAATATATACCTAGTGCTAATCAAGTTATTGATTGGAATGTGATTCAAGTGGAGCAAGAAGGCTCTTTTCAAGTGCATCTGGTGCACATTTTGGACCAGAAAGTCAAACAAATTTGGAATTGAGCCATAGGGCTTGTAAAGGTTCATGGAACTGGTAAGGTCTTGAGGATACTACTTGGGAGAATGAAGATGCAATGCGGACATAATACTCACATATTTTTGAATATTTTTGAAAACTATGTTATATATGGGTGTATGATGCACTGAAGACAATGCATAAATAAGGGGAGGGGATTGTAATATCCCTCAGCCAAACCCAATTGTAAATGTAATATAAATGTAATATAAATATACTTAAGATAATGATATGTCTTGACCTTATTTGGTAATGCACGTCATGTGACATAGTGCGCACATGAACTGCGTAGTAAAATGATGTAATATGCACAATCCAGGATACCATGTGCAGTAACTAAGGTTCCCACAGTATGGAGGAAAATGTACCTCATGCATATGATATGTGTTATAGGCTGGTGAGCCGGTTATTATAATATGGGATGCTTATGTTTTGGTATTAGGCCGAAATGCCTAGATATCAAAGGGAAATGTGTCTACTTTGTACATGACTCATGATTAATATAAAATACATCACTGCGCATAGACCAACCATGATAAAAGAGATGGGGGAATGAACTTCACCAGTTAGGGAAATGGAAGACCAAAAGTCAAGGGAATATTATATTAATATTTCTTAAAACATAAAGTATGGATAATTATTTTATCCTAAGTTCTAAAGTTGGGGACAAGTGGACCAAAGTAACTTTCGATATGACAAGTGTCAAGTTGGGGACATGCATTCATATTGTGGGGGACTTAGCTCATTTGGTGAATTTTCATGGGATACCTTACCGACAACAGCCTGACCATCATTATCACCATCACTTTCATGAAGAGTTCAAAGTGATTCCTTTCCACACTTATTTATCCAGTCAATGATTCCATGATTATTTTCAGTCACGCATTCCGTTATCCTTGAGACAACCATTTCACCATTCTGGAGCCTGTTCCCATAGCCCTTTTTGGTTGGTGTACTTGGTTAGCTTGGACCGAGATTGAAGAAGTGGGTTTCCGGGCCTATGAGAAATTCTCTGAGTGAGAGAATTGTTGGGGATTGATTCCTAAAAGTGTTAAACTACAACTACAATGCTTTAAGACTCTCAGGCTAGCCTATTGTTGAAGCCCTGGAAGGGAAGTGGGGCAGTCGAGGGACTGTTGAGAAGAGAAGGGGCACACTTCCTTGGGTGGGATAGGAATGTGGGGAATGAGAGGTTGTAGGCTATTAGTTGAGTGAGCACCTCAGACATAGTCTTTCCTATTGTCCGTGAGCCTTAGCCTGGATAGGAACCCTTTACCCTAGGTGAAGTTCAGTCCTAGCTTGGGGGTGACTCACTATTGAGAGTGATGAATAGTGTAGTCTATGGCTGGGAGGTTCATGGACAGTTTGTATGCAGTTGGTGACAATATTTCTAAGATAAGTACCAATTGTATGATAAAATGATATGTTTCTTTGTTATTTACATGCCTATGTTACAGTTTATCATATATGTGATTATAATTGCCTGTATGCTTATGGGTAATTCCCTATAAATGTTGCATATATGTATTTATTGTTATTTCAGTATAAAATTCATATGTTACAGAAAGTAATTGTTTGCTTATGTTTATATGTAAAGCTTCCACAAGAGTGTTGTATGTATTTGTTTTAGTTGCATGCAGTTTAAAGAGTAAATTTATGTGGAATAGCTCAGTTGACCACTGGGTATGTTACCATATGTTCCGTAGTAAGGGAAAGAAAGCGTTCCCTAGAGTAGCACGGTATGGCCTGTTAAGGCTGGGAATGTTACCGACTAGTGTCATAGCATGAGTGGTTTCTCTGGAGTGGCATACCCCGGCCTGTGGGTGGTCGAAGGAACATTACACTAGATGTTATATTAAGTGTTATAATCACATATCTGTGTCCCATCTAACATTGCAGACACCTAATTTGCAATCACCCCTGCCTCTACCTCAGGTGAGACTTCATATGCTTCGCAGGTGTTGCTGAAAGGACCAATAGTTAGGGTTTTTTTTG
Source organism: Picea glauca (assembly GCA_000966675.3). Classification (NCBI taxonomy): domain Eukaryota; kingdom Viridiplantae; phylum Streptophyta; class Pinopsida; order Pinales; family Pinaceae; genus Picea; species Picea glauca. Next base: position 77,232 of record JZKD02S0941117.1, on the reverse strand, counting down.
TGCACTGTTGTAGCATTGAACCCTAGGTCTGCTCCTGTGCCAACAAATGGTTCCATTGTTGGGACCTAAAAATGTGATTGCTGAGAATTGAGGAAGAAGAAGCTTTGTGCAAATATCTGATCTAAAATTGTGAAATCTCTGTTCATATATCTATTTCTCTAGTGTGCAATACTCTACTAGTTTGGCAAGTTCTGTGCTAAGGAAAAGAAGTATGATCTGAAGAAAAGAGGTAAGATCTTGAAGCTTTGTGCCCTAAGAAATGTAAAAGTGAGAATTCTTGATTAAAAAGAGGTAATATCTGAAAGATCTGTGCTCTGATAAATGTAAGAATATTGAAAAAGTTTTAGATCTGAAAGCTTTGTGCTCTTTAGAAGTAAGATTGGTGGAATTTTTTGTTTCAAAAATATGAATCTAGGTATGTTTGATAGATTTTGTCCTAGATTGAAAACTAGGGTATTAATAGATGAAAGAAGATTTGATATGAGTAGATCTGATAAGAATAGTGAAAATAATGTTATACCTGTGCATAGAAAGGATATTTGGACTAATAAGTGTATGCAAGATCCTAAAAAGAATTTTTTGCAGGTTAGCTACCATGATCCTACCGCACAATATAGGAAAGGTTCGGGATCATTTAAATGAAAGAGAGGATTAACCCTTTGTTACAATTGTAGAAAACTCGGGCATCTTGCTAAGGAATGCCCTAGAAGAAGACCTAGTTACCTTTGTTGTAAATCTATGGACAATGAAGTATTGGATTGTCCTAGAATGATTGCTAAGCTTGAAGGAATGAACATGAGACAAGAAAACCCTAAGGCAGATCCAAAAGCTAAGATTATGAAAGAATCCCAGAAAGAATCAGAGACTATATAATGCAAATAAAAGAAACCCTAAATGACCACTGACATGTCAACTTATCAAAGATCTTCAAAGAAAAAGAATACCTTGAATAAAGAATAGGAGACTTCGACATTGACTATGTTCTAGATGGGGAAAAACAGGTGAATACTATGAAAGAAAGAACTTGGGAAATTTTAGGGAATCCTGCTACAACTCCTTCATTAGGAGGAATAGGTTTATTTAAGGGAAAATTGATAAACCTATGTGGAAAACTCACCAAGATCCCTATGAATGCTAATGTAACTTTGACGAAAGAATATTTTGAGATTATTCAATTTATTGAGGACAACACACCATTTACCATGCTACAAGAAAAACCTTGCATTAAAAGAGACCAGGCTAGACGACAAGAAGAAGAGAAAGTTTTAGAACAGAAGAAGCAAAAGTTAAGAGAATTGATGACTAGAAGGATCACACGCTTGATTGAAGAACAGGAGAACAAATAAAATCCATCTAACAACATCAACATAGATGTCAAAGTTGCAAGAACACTACAAGACCCACTGAATATTGAAGTACCTATTCCATATGAAGAAGAAGGGTTACCCTTGAATATTAGGAAAGAATCTCAACAACGCAAAGTAACTATGCCAAAAGAAGCTAAGGATTAGAATGGAAAAAGGCACACCAAGATGAAGCTCACTAGGAAGAAGGCTATAAAGCTAAGTAAGAAGCGAGCTAAGATCAACAAGTTGCAGAAGGTTCTAGAGGAAACCTCGCAGAAGAAAAATTTGCAAAATTGGAGCTTCGTCGGGATATCAGAACAACGACGCATGGCACTTCGCCATAGCGAAGAAATATAGGCATTGGAGTCATTATAACCATTATATCAATGCTTCAAATGGATATAAATCCATTTATGGACAACCAACTTGCCATCCGACCATTGGGACCATGCCATAATGGACAGAACAAAGTTAATGAAGGTTCCATACCCATTGCAAGTGACCCATTTCCGAGTTACCTATTTATCCCATCGCGCCACGCATCGAGAACATTTTTTCCAATTGAGAATTTGAGCTCACAGATTAAGTAGATTTTATACAGTGATAATCATGCTCTTGTTGTCTATCTCATTACTATGTCTGAGTTACCCCCCGAACCCGAGATTGTTAACCCCGAGCATGTATGTCGTACGAGTTGAACGTTGTAGATAAAGTTTTTGAATAATTTTTTATCAACCTCATGACTGAAAGACTCATGTTTATGCCTACATGTATACAAGAATCATCGGCGAGAGGAATGCCAACCTCTCCATCCATTGCTTGCAGATCCGGACCATCCTGACCATCTGATGAAAAGAGAACCAAGCACATGGATGATCTAGAGAATGCTAAATTGATCCCGACCAGATTACCAACCTATCTACCACCTATGAGTGGCGCAATAAATTGAGACAGCATGCCCAAATATTTTGAGTACACCTTGGTCACTACGTACCTCCCGAAAGGAATATGCACAGTTCAAGAAAACTAAGATAAGCTTATAGTGTTGAAGTTTAGCGACTTCAACCTGGGAGATTGAAAATTCTATAACATGCTCACCCCACATACGTACCTAACTATAAATAAAGGGAAAAACTCAAATATCATCCCTCAACAATGGACTATGGACCTCACACAGTCCACCCTGCTCAATGTCATGAAGATTCCTCACTTTGGATGACACCAGGAGGTGAATGCATGTGTCAAACTATTGCTATCTTGTTACTATGGAGGTTATTTGTGGTTAAGCTGTCGTATAATAGTTTATTTGATGCTAATCAATCAGATCATAGGGATAATTATGCAAGGACCTAATCCCCAAGAGTTTTACCCTGAAAAACACATGGATTTCACCCTTTCATAAAAGATTAAGGACACTTATGGAAATGTCGAGAAGGGAATGCAAGGATACAAGGTAGCTTCTATTCAGAGTGGCTCAATGCGCCTTTCCTATTAATTGATTGCAGGGAAGTTAGTATGAAAGAACCAACCCACCCAAGTCATTGGTTTTGTAGTCGACCTCGCAGGGAAGTGTGCATAAGGACTCCAGATGAACTGGGTGAAGTACCTGGTGAACCAATTAGAAACTCACTGCAGAGAAGCCCAGGATCAAGGGTATGGATTTCATTTCAGCTAGTTATTGATCCTGATCTCTTTTATTGCCTATGATATGCTAGAAGGTGCGACCTTCCTAGACATCGAGCCTTTCAAACCATTGGTCGTGAAGTTCAGTACACTATTGTACTCAAGCGATATCAATAAAAAGTGGTAGTCCAATGTTGTTTTTCATACCTATGACAACCAGCCGAAGACAACCATCTATTCTGAGCCTCGCATCACTCTGAACACTCTACACTGGTTCAGGCCCTTGATGAAGTTCAATGTAGATCGTCATTTTATTTAATCACATCACGCACTGATGAACAAAAGAAACAGTTCTATTCCTACTACAAGCTGACGAAGGAGGACTTGAAGGAGATCACCAAGGACTGGTCTGTGTACCTCCCATTCCAGCAGACTCTATGTAGATATATGACATCAATAGCCTAAAAACAACACAGGATACACTCGGACCTACCGGAGCAAAGAAGACTAGATAAGTTCAAGAAATAGATAGCGCATCCATGAAGACTGCTTCCATATCACCAGAGCAAGGAGTTGATGGTGAAGAGTTGAATGAAAAAGAGGTCAAAAAACAATAGGGTGATGAGGATGATCCCCTAGAGAAGAGAAAAGATTCACCTCTGAAACCTTCCTCCCAGAAGAAATTGAAGGCCACCATGACCAAGATGCAGATCGTCCTCACCTCTGATGACTTCGACTTCCTTGTAGTAGCCCTGAACAATTCTTCGATGGAAATAAAAGAGAAACAAGAGTCAAAGAAAGAGGATATGTATGATCGAATTGAGACTGAAATCTGAGGGGTACAGCAGGCCCTATAGTCCAACCATGTAGTCTCCACTACACCAATATAACAAGACTTAGGAGATGAGCCAGCTCAACTCCACCACCTAGCTAATACAGTCGAGGCTCATCTTCGATGAGCGCAAGAAGAAATTGATCACACCACCTAGGATTTGACACAAGTACATGGAGTACTTTTAGAGCAATGCAGTGTTGCAAAATGAGAAAAGATTCCTCTCCAAGAAAAGTTTGATGAAGGAAAATCCTATCTACAGCAAGAAAAGGAAAAAATGCTCGTGGAGCAACTCGAAGTAAATGAAATGGTCAAAAGAGCACTTCACTTTGTGACAGTCATAGAAGTAAATGCCGAAGATAGAGTTCCATAGTAAGTAGTGCAACTTGAATAAGTGATCCAGCAACTACAAGAATGCATAGTATATTTGGAGCTACGCCCACTGCCCAAGACACCTCAAGATGTAAGAGACCAAAGGGAAGCAACGACCAGGAGCCCAGTTGAAAGGCTCAAGTCTCTTACCCTGGAATGTAAGAAGCTCACTGACCATAGTGCCCTAACATATGAATGACTCATTGAGAGTCCAGAATTACGAGCACTGGAGTCGCAGCTCTAGGAGGTGAAGTATCAAGATGAAAAGATACAGGCGTAGTTGAAGTCCCTGTCAGCTGTGGAAAGAATGCAGCGCTCCCAAGAGAAACGAACTGCACAACAGAAAAACCATACTATCTAGAGAAATAAGGCCTATCATTTGTTTACAGAGGTAGAAGGCCAAGGATCAGAGCTAGAGAAGGTTTTCCCTATAGAAGAACAACATCTAGAGGGATCTATTAATGATGCAGTCACCCATGATTTTGTTGAAAAGGAGGTCATAGCATATCAACACGTCGAAGAAGCACAAGCCAAGCTTGAGGTGTTCAAAGCAGAACTAGTCAGACCAGAGTGACTTGGGATGAGTCACAAGTGAGTGTTGGGGGCCTGTTGGCCTTGGACCAAGTTTTGGGAGATCCTTGTTCAATTTGACATATTTTGGGACTTCAGCAGCCTTTCGAATATGGATCGCAAGATGAAGCAGAGATCGCAGGATCTCGACCCCTTTTTGGGTCCTTTTTGGGATTTGGGAATATGTAATGGGAATGGGATGTCAGCCCATGGGTTTACCCATGTTTATGCCTATTTTGTATGTATAAATAGAATGTTAGGCAATGTAATAAGTAGTTGAATAGTGTGCAAGCATTGTGCAAGTTGGATAAGTGCTAAGAGTGGGATCTATGTGATCAAGAAGTGTAAGTCTTCATGCATACTGTGTGAGACTTGCAGAGCTAAGTGCAAGTCATTGTAAGAGACTGTGGATGGCTTTGTGTTGTAACGCAAGGAAGAAGGATCTAGAAATATGCGAAGATCTTATGTCCTATGCGGAGTAAGGTTTTTGAGGCTCTGTGCATGTAACCGATTGAAGAAGCTAATAAGTAATAAGATTTGGTGGGCGTAGCCCCAGGGTGGGGGTGAACCACATAAATAACATGTTATTCTTCTCTATGCAATGTTCTGATGTGTTTATGTGTTATGTGCTAAAGTGCTTTGATATAGATAGATAGATCTATTTATTCTTTGTGCTTATCATGAGTCTGGATGCTAGATCTAATATCTATGAACTTGTTTAGTGCTTGAATCTACTAGATCTGATCTAATTCCTTTGCTAAGTGCTTGTATACCTTAGATCAGGATGAATGTTGCGATGTTATTTTTCCTCTGTGGAGTACATATTGATTACATAATGATGAACTAACAGTGCTAGGTGCTATATTAAGTGTTATAATCACAAATTTGTGTCCCAGCTAAGGTTGCAGACACATGAGTCCTGCAACCACCTCTGCCTCTAGCTTGGGTGAGACTTCATCTACTTCGCAGGTTTTTCCGAAAGGGCCAGTAGTTAGGGTTTTTTTGGTGCATTGTTGTAGCGTTGAACCCTGGGTATACCGTTGTGCCAACACTACCCATTTAGTAAAGTAATCCATGACCACGATAATAGGCTAGTGCCCCCCAGCCAAGGATGGGTTACAGTCCATAAAATATACCCCCCACTTGGTGAAGGGATTGACAGTGATGACTAGGTGAAGAGGTGTTGGATGTGAGTGCATTTTGTGAGAAAACATTTGGAAAGGGTGGCACTTCTTGACTGCTTCAACACAATCTTTAAAACTTTGTGGCCAAAAATAACCAGCTCGCAATACTTTTTTGGTTTTCACAAGCATGGATAAATGACCACCACAAGACCCACTATGACAGTCATTTAGAACAGTCTCAACTTCCTCATGAGTCAAGAAATGATGTAAAATATTATCTACCCCTCAATTATACAAAGTGTCAATGATAATAAGCTATTTTTTATCCCGATGACATATACATCATTGATCATCTCTCGATAGATGTTGGGGTAGCTTCAAGGTTTCAATATATATTAGAATGTCCCAATACCATGGGTTTGAAGATGAGATATGGAATATATATTCATCCATGAACGAATCATCATGAAACATGTCCTCATCTAGTCGAGGGAAGTCTGATATCAACTTGGGAAAAACTAGTGATTTCTTAGACTTTGCCGAAGCGAAATCGAGATCACATTCTTGCAAAATAACAATCCACTCATTGTATTTCCCCCCTCTGATATGCCTAGTGAGGATGTATTGCAATTTATTGATATCTGCAACTACGGTAGTTTTTCAAATTAATATATAATGTCATAATCTTTGAACCGCAGGTACGGCGGCCAAGGCCAGTTTCTCTATGTGACAATATTTAAGTTCAAGACTGACAAGGTTTTGAATGAGATATGTTGGCCCTTGACCATGTTTTGAGGAAACATTGGTCATGTTTGGACATTTTTGGTACTTCGACAAGTTGTTCGAAGACAAAGCACCCAGGTGAAGCAGAGATCATAGGATCCTGCCCTTTTTGAGGGATGTTTGGGCTTTTAGGGTTTATGTAACAGGTATGGGATGTCGTCCCATGGGACTTACCCATGTTTAGGACCTTTGTGTAATGTATAAATAAGTAGCTAGGCAATGTAAGTAGGAGGAGAAAGTTTTTGGAGTCATTGGCTTAGTGCATGACTAGAGGCTTCGTGCATGTGATTGTTAGAGGCTCTATGCAGATAGACTGTGTAAGGCTTTGTGCCTTGATCTGATTCGGGGAAGGAGAATCTGGTGGGGTGCATGCAAATCTCCTTTCTTTTTCAAATTTGGATTTGTGGCCGAAGATTGGAAGATGATAACAAAGAAGAAGAAGAGTTGGTGGACGTAGCCCCACATTGGGGTGAACCATGTATATCTTGTGTTGATGTGCTTGTGCAATGTTGTTCATGATGTTTGTGTATCTATTTTCTTATTGCACTTTTCTTTATTTTTGATAGATATATCCATTGATTCTTAGTGATGAATATATGAATAAATGATGGGTCTGATTTGATTCTATGTGCTAAATGCTTAGATGTGTTTAATATTGGTTACTACTACACTGATATGTAATTACGGTTGATATGCGATGTGAATAAGAATCGTAAATTAATTCATTTAATTGGCTAATTTCTTTGTTAAAGTGTGTAATCATAGATTTGTGTCCCAGCTAGGTTGTAGACACTTGAGTCCTACAACCCCCCTGCCTCTACCTCGGGTGAGAATTCATCTACTTCGTGGGTGTTGCCAAAAGGGCCAGTAGTTAGGGTTTTGTTGGTGCATTTTTAAAGCGTTGAACCCTGGGTCTACCCCTATGCCAACAAATGGTTCTGTTGTCGAAACATGAAATTGGGATTACTGGGAACTGAAGAAAAGAGAAAGCTCTGTGTGTAGATCTGTTGTTGTAGTGACCATTTTTCTACTTAAATTGCGAAGCTCTGTGCTAAAAAGAGAACTTTGATCTGAAGAAAAGAGGTAAGATCTTAAATCTTTGTGCTTTGATAAAGGTAATATAAGTAGAAAATTTTGCTTCAAAAGTATGAATTTAGGTATGTTTGACAGATTTTGTCCTAGTCTGGAAACTAGGGAATGGCTAGAAGAAAGAAGATTTGATCTGAATAAATTCGATAGAGGTAGTGAAAGATATATTATTCCTATGAATAGAAAGAATTTTTGGATTAACAAGTGGATGTAGGATCCTAGAAAGAATTTTTGCAGATTGCAGGTCCATCACTGTGATCCTAGTGCATAATACATAAAATGTTGGGGATCGTTTAAAAGAAAGAGATGGTTGAAATTATGTTATAGTTGCAGAAGACCGAGACATCTTGCTAAGGAATTCCCTGGTATAGGTCCTCTTTGTATTTGTTTTAAATATGTTGATCATGAGGTTTTGGATTTCCCTAGAATGGTTGCTAAAGTTGAAAAGTTGAACATGAGACAAGAAACCCATGAAGAAGGTCAAGAAACTAAGGATATGTTAGAAAACCAGAAAGAATCAGAATCTATGTTATTACAACTGAAAGAAACACTGAATAGCCACAGAGACATCAATTTTCCAGAGATCCTAAAAGAAAAACAGTGCATAGAAACAAGAATAAGATACTTTGACATAGACTATCTGTTGGATGAGGAAACTCATGCGAATGTTATGCCAAAAAGTACTTGGGAAATTTTGGGAAAACCTGCTATAATTCCTTCATTGGGAAGGATAGGATTGTTTAAAGGAAAAATGATAACCCTATGTGGAAGAGTTACTAATGTACCTATGATTTCTCATGGAAAATCGACTGAAGAAGAATTTGAAGTCATTAGGTTTGTTGAGAACAATGCCTCTTTTGCACTCTTTTTAGGAAATACCTGGATTGATAAAGATTAGACTTGAAGGAAAGCAGAGGAGGAAGCTAAAGAATAGAAAAAGAAATAATTAAGGGACTTCGTGGCTAGGAAAATATAGAGACTAATAGAAGAACAAGAGAATAATTTGAAGTGACAAAGGGCCAAAAAATTAGTTGTCGAAGTTGAAAGAAAAAAATAGCATTTAAAGAACCTGTTCATGAAGGAAAGAAATACATTCACCCCAGAAATAGTATTACCCTTGAAACCATTGGAAGATCATCAATAGTGAAAAGTTACTACGTTAAGGGAAGAAAAGAATATGAATGGAAAGAGGAACCTAGAGAATCAGATCATGGGAAAGAAGGCCAAAACACTCAGTAAGAAGAAGGTAAAGTTAGAAAAAATATAGGAAGTTCTAGAGAAGACTTCACAGAGGTAAAGCTTGCATATATTGAACCTCGCCAGATTAGGAGACCCACGCAAAAAGGCACTTCTCCATGACAAAGCTACATGACCGTTGGAGGCACCCTGATTGTTAGAATGATACTCCAGAATGGCTAGAACCGCATTTATTTCTAGAAATATCACCATTGGACCATTGAGGCTATGCCATAACGGATGGAATCATATTGATTAAGGAATTTCAACCCATTGAAGGAATCTGTTACGATTTTTCTTACTTAATCTATCCAATGTTGCACCAAGACCACTTTTTGTAAACCAAGATATCTGAGCTAACAAAAACATGATTGCCTACCACGTTGTGATGTATAGACTATGAGTGTGCATGTTGGGTGACCTTAGCGTAGGAGAGAAATCCATAGAAGAGATCTTGATCGACCTTATGGTTGAGAACGTTATGTTCATAGGTATACAGGCATCATCGACGGGTGGAGTGCAATGATCCCCCTGGACTGGATGTCAATCTGTGTCATCCCAAACTGTGACAGAGGAGAGAAGAAAGCACCGTGATGATCTGGTGAATGCAAAGAAGATCCCGTCAGTCTTTCCCAACTATATCCTGCCCTTGGTTGGCATGGTTAGTCATGAGAGCATCCCATGAGATTTCGAGTACACATTCATCACTGTGTACCTCTCGAAGGGGATATGTGCAGTCAGACCATAGTTGGGACTTATCCCAGCTCTAAGGATAAGTGATTTCAACCTTGATGATAGGAATAAATACACAATGCTCGCACTGCATCGCTACCTAAAAAAGATAACTAGGAAGAAGCCCAATATATTTCCCCAGTCGTGGATCAAGGAGATTGTGATATTGAGGATATTGAACATCATGAAGATCCCCCATGTTGGAAAACATCAGGAGGTTAACTCATGTGTTAAAATCCTCCTTTTGTGCTTCCATGTAGGGTACCTATGGTTATATAGGTGCATTACTATGGATCCAGTCTTGATACACCTGATCATCAAATTGAGCATGCGGGGACCAAACCCTCAAAATTTATACCCAAGAAAGACGTCAGATTTCTCCTTAGTGCAACGCATCAAGGAGGCGTATTGGTGATGTGAAAAAGGGGAAGCGAGGCTACAAGGTAGCCTCCATCCAGCATGGCACAGTGCGCCTATCTTGTCCACTGATAGCAGGAAATTTCATTCGAAATAATCATCCTACATAGGTCATGGGGTTCGTTGTCGACCTCGCAGGGATGTGCGTCGAAGGCATGTAGATGAAATAGGCAAGGTACCTCATCAATGAGTTGGAGAAGGACTATGGCGAAGTGCAGGACCAAGGATATGAATTCCACTTTAGCTGGTTATTGATTTTCATATCATTTTTCACTTGGGAGATATTGGAGGGCATGACATTCTTAGAATTCGATCCATCAAAACCACTGGCCGTGAGGTTCACCACCTTCTGGTATATGAGCGATATGGAGAAGCAGTGGAAATCAAATCTGGTGTTCCAAACTTACTACTTACAACTCAATCATGTCATTGAATCATTCCCTCGAATGACCCTAAACACCTTGCATACATACAGGCCGCTAGCGAAGTTCCATGCAGACCGACACTTCACTTACATTACTACGCATAGGGACGAAAGAAAGGAGGAGTTGTAGTCTTATTACAAATTAACTGATGAAGACATGGAGGAAATAACAAATGAATGGCCAATTGAATTCCTTGTACTGGTCAAATAGACAGAGCTCTTCAACCCCGACATCATCGGAATCCCTTTGGTAACCCAGACTGAGTATGATGGACCAAGCAGTGCAAAGAGAAAGAAGAAATAGGAGGAAGTGAAGGACATAGAAAGTGAGGAAAAGAACAACACATCAGAGGAAACTACATCTGACTCACCTGTAGGAGGAGGAGGTGACGAATTAAACAAAGAAGAGGAAGGGGAAGAAGACAAACCAAAAGAGGGTGAAGTGACACCGCCAAAGGATCCCCTTACAGAGGCTGATATGTCCAAGAAAAGGAAGGTTTCTCCACAGAAACCTTCAACACAGAAGAAATCCCAAGCCACTAAGCCTCAACCATAGAATGTGCTTACAGTGGATGATATCTAGCTCATCATCACAGCTATCGAATATGCCTCATAGGATATCCCGCAGAGACACGAAGCGAAGAAAGAAACATTGTATGACAGGATTGAGAAAGAACTAAAAGAAACCCAGCAAGCTATCCAGTCAAACCACGTAGTGTCCACTACGCCACCTTCAACAAATAATGTATAATTGGGGGATGAGCCCACCCAACTATGCATATTATCAGATGCAATAGAGACCTAACTTCATCGAGTCTAGGAAGAGAAGGAACATGCCATAGAGTCCTTGAGGCATGTTGGCACAGAGGTAGACCTGGGGTTCAATGCTATATCAACGCACCAACAAAACCCTAACGACCAACCCTTTCAAAAACACCTGTGAAGAAGATGGAGTCTCACCCGAGGTAGAGGCAGCGGTGGTTGCAAGACTCGGGTGTCAGCAACCTTATCTGGGACACAGGTATGTGATTATATCACTTAAAAATCACTTAGCATAGATCATTCTTCAATATTCCACTTAGATCTACTTCACCAACATAACAGAGCATCAGAACATTCACTTAGGTCTGGGTTATTTTAGCACTCAACAACAACAAGACAGATCAGATCTAGTAGACCAAGCACTTAGCATATTCATACACATTGTATTTAGCATTCATATACATCTCTAGCACTAAGCATTATCAAGTCTATCTAATCACATCTAATCACTTAGCCATACAAAACATCTAAGAATAATCACAAATCACAACACACAGTATTTACGTGGTTCACCCCCACCCTCGGTCTATGTCCACCAACTCTTCTTCTTTATTATCTTCAGTCAAACCGGTTAAAGAACAGAGCTATCAAAATCCTACTCTTCATAGGACAGGAGATCTGTGCGCACCTCACAAGATCCTCCTTCCTCAAATATATCTAGCACAGAGCCTCCTTACAATTTGTTCACCCAACACTTACAATACTTGCACTCAACTCTGCAATTCAATCACATAGATCAATTCTAGCACTAAGCCCTTGGCTAATCTTGTTCTTTACTTACATCGCCTAGATATCTATTTATACACTACAAAAGTGGGCCTAAGCATGGGTAAACCCATGGGCCGACATCCCTTTCCCATTACATATTCCCAAAACCCAAAAAGGGGGTCTAGCTTCCACAATATCCACTTCGCTCTACGCTTCGTCTTTGACACGCTATCGAAGTCCCAAAAATGGTTAAATATGACCAAGTATTCCCCAAAACTTGGTGAAGGGACAACAGGCCCCCAACATTCACCTATGACTCATCCCAATTCACTCAGGTCTGATCAGTTCTACCTCGAATGCCTCAAGCTTGTCTTGCACTGCTTCGACCTGTTGTTGTTCCAGAACCTCTTACTTAGTGAACTCCTAGATGAGTGCATCATTTACTAGTCCGTCGAGGCACTGCTCTACTGAGATGATGACCTGTTCAAGATATGTTCCTTGGGTCTCTATCTCCGAAAATAACATGCATGCCTTATCCTGCATGTGTTGGATTCATTGAGTGACCTCCATTACTTTACTTTGAAGCATGTGAATTTTTTGCTGGGTAGTGCGCTTCTCATGAGATCGCTTCATTCTTTCTACGGGTGATAGGGCCTTTAGCTGCACCTATATTTTTTCGGCCTCATGCTTCACCTCCTAGAGTTGCAACTAAAATTTATGCAATTCTAGATTCTTGGTTAGGTTCTCATATATCTGTGCACTTCTGTTACTTAATTTTTTTCATTCCTCATTGAGTGATTTAATCCTTTCTACTGTTCTTTGGGCAGTCATTTCGTGTTGGTCGCACACTTCTTGTGGGGTACTTGGTATGGTCTGAAGTTCTAATTCTATGACTCTTTTTTGAACTTACTAAATAACTTCAGTAAGATTCATCACTTGGTGTTCTATGGATTCTTATGCCTTCTACTTTAAGCCGGTCATAGAGAGAAATTCTTTGTTGACTTCTTCTTCAATCCCTATCTTCTTCGTGAGAAGATGCTCTTTCTCTTTTTGGATCTTTAGTTTTTCTTCTTCAAATTTCTCTTGGAGAGTATCCTTCTCTTGTTGCGCAGCTCGATGTTGTTAGATGATTTTCTCCTATGCTTGCTTTAAGTCCTGGGTGGCCTGCACTGTTTCTTCATGTGCTTTCCGAAGACGTAATTCGCGTGTGTCAGCAATCTTGTGGATTTGAACTGGTTCATCTCCCTCTTCTGTTGTTCCTTCTGGAAGGGCCATAGTTGAGACTACGTGGCTAGACTGAGGTGCCTATTGCACTCCTTGGAGCTCGATCTCAATTATGTTGTACATAGTCTCTTTCTTGGCTTCCTTATTTTCTTCTATCTATTCTATAGCTTCATTCATAGTTGTGATGAGGAAACTAAAGTCATCTGGAGTGAGCATACTCTGCATCTTAGTTACGGGTGCTTTCGATTTCTTTTGGGAGGAAGGTTTCAGAGGTGAACCCTTCCTCTTATTTATGATTTATACTTCGTCTTTTGGTCTTTGTTCGAATTCTTCTAAATATTCACCATTACCTCCTTGATCTAGTGTAATGGAAGACTTCCTCACAGATAGGTTGTCTATATCCTCAACTTCCTCAGCCTTCCTTGTCTTCTTTTTCTTACTGGGCCTAGGTGTATCCTGCGCAGCTTCTGAGCTGTTGATGTCATACATTTCTGCGGGGTCTTTTGAAACAAGGAGGTTTGCTAACCATTCCTTGGTGATCTTCTCTAGGTCTTCTTTTGCCAGCTTATAATAAGACTGGAGTTTTTCCTTGTGCTCATCAACGTTTGTTGTAATGTATATGAAATGGAGGTCCACGCTGAACTTCATCAAAGTTCGAAACTTGTGTAAAGTATTTGGGGTCATGCAAGGCTTTGAATGGATGGCGAGATTCAACTGGGTGTAGTAGGTATGGAAGATGGCATTGGATTGCCACTTCTTATTCATATCATTCGAGTACCATAGTGTACTGAACTTCGTGGCCGGTGGTTCAAAGGTGTCGATGTCTAGGAAGGTTTCACCTTCCAGTAGCTCCCATGCAATGAAATATACAAGTATCAAGAGCCAGCTAAAATGGAATTCATGCCCATGATCTTGGGCTTCTCTTCAGTCAATCTCTAGTTGATTCACCAGGTACTTCACCCAGTTCATCTGTAGTCCCTCTACGCACTTCCCTGCAAGGTCGACTACAAAGTCAAATACTTGTGTGCGTTGATTCTTGCATACCAAATTCCCTATGATTAGTTGACAGGTGAGGCACACTGGGCCACTTTCAATAGAAGATACCTTGTAGCCTCACGCGCCTTTCTCAACATTGCCATAAGCTTCTTTGATCTTTTGAGTAAGAGCATGATCCACGGTCTTTCCAGGATAGTAATCATGGGGACCAGAGCCCTGAATGCTAAACCCAATGATCTAATTGATCAGTGCTGGATCAAATATTATGCGACATTTTAACCATAAGTGTCATCCATGGTAATTCGCCAGCAGCAGCTTCACAAAAGAATTCACCTTCTGGTGTCTGTTGAAGTGCGGTATCTCCATAACATTGAGTAGAGTGGACTGCACAAGGTTCATCATCCATTGCTGAGGGACAATATTCAAATTATTTCCCTTGATTCTGGTTAGGTACTTGTATGGGGAAAGCATGATATAAAATTTACGATTCCCCAGGTTCAAGTCACTAAACATCAATGTTGCAATCTTGTCTTATAGATTCTTCTTAGCTAGTGAGTACCTCTCTTACAGATTCTTCAGTTGCGCTAAATTCGTCAGACATATATGCTCAAGATAAATATCTCGGGTTCTCAAGGTAACATAGGTACTGTAAAGAGTAAGAGTGGAGTAATCATTGTTCACAATTCCTATAGATTGCGGACTCAAATTAGTAATTAGAAAAAGTGTCTTATGTGCATGGCACGATGGAATAAGTAGGTAACTCTGTAATAGATCGTTTGTAATGGATATGGGGCTTTGTTAACTCTTGTTATGTCTATTATGGCATGGTCCAATGGTCTGGTGATGAGCCATCAATGCTTTTCGATCCATTCGGAGTGGCAGTAGAATGGATATATCAACTTCCAATGGCTATATTGCTTTTCCATGGCGAAGTGACCCATGTCATTTTTCTGATATCCTGACGAAGATCCAATTTTACAAGTTTTCTTTCTGAGAGGTTCCCTATGGAACCCTCTGTAGCATGTCGATATTATCTCTCTTTTTACTTAGCTTCCTAGCCTTCTTCCCCATGATCTTCGTCTGGGTATTTCTTTTCCCATTTTGATTTTCCTTGGGCATAGTCACTTCGCATTGATGAGGTTCTCTCCCAAGACTCAGGGGTACTACTTCGTCTCTATCTGATATAGATACTCCAAACTTCTGTGAGTCCCCTAATTCTTTTGAAGCTTTGACATCTAGGCTTCTAGTGTCAAATGGCTTCGATCTATTCTTTTGTTCTTCAATCAACTACACCATCCTTCTAGTCATGCAATATTTTAACTCTTGTCTCTGTTGTTCTAAAACCTTTTCTTCTTCCTTCTTCTTGTCTTGATCTCTTTCAATACAATGTTTTCCAAGTAACATAGTAAATGGGGTGTTGTCCTCAATAAATTTAATAATCTCAAAGTCCTCCTTTGTCGAAATTCCATTGACAGTCATAGGTATTCGAGTGAGCCTTCCCCGTAGGTTTACTATCTTTCCTCTAAATAAGATTATTCCTACTAGAGAAGGGATCATAGCAGGTTTTCCTATAGCTTCCTAGGTTTTTTCTAGCATAATATTCATTCCTTTTTCTTCATAAAGAATACAATCAATGTCGAAGTCCCCTATTCTTGCTTCGATGAATTATTTTTCTTTAAAGATCTCTGACAGCCTAACATGTCGGTGATCATTCAAGGTGTCTTTCATCTGTAGCAATACGTTCTCTGATTCTTTTGGGGGTTCTGGCTCTTCTAAATATGCTTTAGGGTTTTCTTTATTTAGATTCATCTTTTCAAGCTTAGCAATCGTTCTAGGGAAATCCAACACTTCATAGTCCAAATCTTTGCAACAAAGACAACTAGCTCTACCATTAGGGAATTCCTTAGCTAGATGGCCTGGTTGTCTGCAACTGTAACATAGGGTTAATCCTCTTTTTCTTTTAAATGATCCCCAACATCTTTTGTACTGTGCACTAGGATCATGGTAGCTAACCTGCAAAAAAATTATTTCTAGGATCCTACATTCATTTGTTAGTCCAAACATTATTTCTATGCATAGGTATAACATATCTATCATTATGCTTATCATATCTATTCATATCAAACTTTCTTTCATCTATTAGAGCTCTATTTTTCAAGCTAGGATAGAATCTATCAAATATACCTAGATCCATGCTCTAGAAACAAAAATGTCCACTTATCTTACTTCTACAGAGAACAAAGCTTTCAGATCTAAGAACTTTTAACTATTCTTACCTTTATCGGAGCACTGAGCTTACACATCTTTCCTCTTTTCTTCAGAAGCTTCCACTTTTAGTTTTATCAGAGAACAAAGCATTTGAATCTCTCTTCTTTTCTTCAGATCTAGCCTTCTCTTTTCAGAACAGATCTTTTCAGATAAAGTAAAATACCGCGCACTAGGGCACAGATCCATGCACAAAGACTCCATAGTTTCAGGATGAATCTTTGCACAAAGCATCTTCTCCCTTAGTTCCCAGCAATCATAGTTTCAGGTCCTGGAAACGAAACCATTTGTTGGCATAGAGGAAAACCTAGGGTTCAATGCTATAACAATGCACCAAAAAAACCCTAACTCCCATCCCTTTTGGCAACACCTGCGAAGCCGATGGAGTCTCACCCGAGGTAGAGGTAGGGGTGGTTGCAAGACTCAGGTGTCTGCAACCTTAGCTAGGACACATTTCTGTGATTATATCACTTACAAATCACTTACCATAGATCATTCTTCAATATTCCACTTATATCTACTTCGCCGACATAACAAAGCATCAAAACATTCTGATGCAGGAGCATCCGCAACATCCGCAATACATCATACGAGCCAGCGCGAGGAGAAAGAGAACGTACAGCTGGACAAGCCAGCAAACCTTTTTTGATTTTTAATTTTACCTTGGTATTGTTGCGCCGCCGTTTCACTAAAGACATTCAAGGCTGAGCGCATTTGTAATATAATGTAGATAAGGAGGCATTTAAGAGTTTTAAATGTTGGTAGATAGGGTTAGCTGTAGATTAGATAGTTCCATCTTCCAGGAGGGAAAATGAATATAGGCACCCTCCTTGTGTAAATTGAGTTGTTGTTCAGCATTAGAAGAGAAGAAGAGAAAGAAGAGCAGAGAGCTTGTGAAGAAACTCCATGTACAGACATTGAATTAATAGGAAAGCTTTTATTCAATCCCATGGATGTGTTTAATCTCTTTGTGTTGTTGATATTATGCTTTTGCATACTTGCTTCCTTATATTCTTATCTTCTATATGTTGCTTATGTGATTGCATATCATGTTAGAAACCTGAGAGAATGAGTTTCAATTGTTTCTCTGTTTGAGCCAGGAGATTCCTGCATAGAGTGCAGTTGAATTCCCCCGCATAGAGTGCGTTGAGGAGGCTGAGCAGTTGAACCTTTGTTCTCTGTTGCCCAGGGTCATGTTGGGTTGTTCGAACCGTGCAGGCGAGTGCAGGTCGAATTGAAGTCTCAGAGCCGAGTCTGAGAGAAGGAGGTCTGGGTCGTGTTAGCAGAATTGCACAGGTCTAGACGGCTTCAACGCTTCGAGAGCTGTTGAAAGTCGAAAACAGGAAGAACATGAGAAGTCTCTAAAGGATTCAAAGAGAGACAAATCTCAGAAGGGATAGTTCCTTACGAGCATCTCAGGAACGGGCCTGGAAGAATACCTTTGTGTCGCTATGGGAATAGACTCCAGTGGAGTTCATACAGGAAAAAGGTGGTGAAGAGGAGAACTCTTCAAGAGGAAGAGAATCGACGGCGTGAAACTCCAGTGAAGTTTCGCAAAATCCCAAGGATCGTCTGATCGTGGAGGAGTTGCACAGGAGATAAGCGTAAGCACAAGCGAGGAAGTCGAAAGTCCATCGGGCTTCGGGGTTTCGGCGTTCGGGAGTTGGTGAAGTAAGAGTTTTCACCTCAAGAGAATTGTGAGTCGCGATTTCCCGAGTCAATCGAAACCGTTGATCGGAGGGGGAACACGTGGCGCAAGATCCCTGAGGATCGGAGTTCGGCGTTCGGCGTTCTTGGAGACCAGAGCTCAATCTCTTTGAAATCACGACCGGCGATTTCCCGAATCGATCTGGACCATTGATCGGAGAGTGGACACGTGGAGAAGGATCCTGAGGGGTCGGAGTTCGGGGTTTTGCAGGGTCTGTGACCTTGTGTATCAGGAAACGTGAATTCCCGAATCGCGATTTCCCGATAGCACGAGTGGGAGACAGGTGTCAGGGCGTGAGGCTTCACCTGGGATGTTGACACGTGGCATCGGAGAATCGGGGTTGGGGGTTTCGTGATGCAAGAGGATTGTGACAGTGAAACGCAATCCTGCGATCCCCGATCACACGAGCGAAGAAGGTGACGTGGCTGAAGTGGAACCTCGAGAGCGAGGGGAGGACAGGTGTCATCGGACTTCGGGATTTCAGCGTTCGGGCAATCGGGGTTCTCGACGTCCAAGAATCCTTGCATCGTGGATTCACGATCCGTGAAATCCTGAGGGAGACGTGGCAGCGTGGGACCACGAGGCTCATAGGAGGACAGGTGGCGTGCTGTCGGAGTTCGGGGTTTTGTGTTGCATGGGACCTGCGGCAACACTACCGCCGATTTCCCGATAGAGAAACCTCCAACCTGTGTGAGTGTGACCATTGACTCTTGGACTTTGGGGTTCGGGGATTTGAATTGCACGAGATCGTGCACACAAGGTTTGCGATATCGCAAGACCCGATCTCCCGATTTCCAAAGGGAATATTTTCCAAATAGTGTTCTGTGGGTGACAGGAACTCCCGAGGGAGTTGAAAAGCATTGAGTCTTCGGGCCCAAGGCAAACAGAAGGTCCTGGTGAAGAGACTCGCTCGGCGAGGGTCGGGTTGCGTCAGAGTGGAATCAGAGCCCGGTTAAGAAGGTTCTCTTTGTTAAGGTAGCAGAGAGGAGAGGATTTTACTATGCCGCCCAGAAGAGAGAGGCACTCACCTGACCGTGAGGACAGGGATGCCTGAAGAAGAGGCAGGCAGCCAGGGAATCCAGTAGGGAATCCAGAGATGGAGCGTCAAATACGAGATCTCAGGGAGAGACTCGAAGATATGGAGGTCACCCAGAGGCGTGGAGCGGGTGCAGAAGAGTTCAGTGATCCTGAGGTCGAAGAGGACGCTGGACACAACCAAGAAGGGGTCGTCGCAGAAGATGCCTCGACAGAGAGGTTGATCAGAGCCATTTCGAGGATGAGCTCGAAGACGAAGATGGATATTCCCGTCTATGAGGGAAATCTAAATGTAGAGGAGCTGTTGGATTGGATCCGAGCACTCGACACCTACTTCGACTACGAAGACATCGAAGAGAATAAGAAGGTAAGGCATGCTGTCATGAAGCTGAAGGGACATGCAGCCTTATGGTGGGACGAGCTGCAGGCAGACAGACGTTCCAAAGGAAAACAGAAGATAAAAAGTTGGGATCGGATGATCGCCAAGATGAAGGCGAAGTTCATTCCGAGGGACTACCAGATCACTCTGTTCAGGCGCATGCAGAACCTGAGGCATAAGTTAATGACAGTGAAGGAGTACACCGAAGAATTCTATAGGCTCAACATTCGAGCTGGTCATCGAGAGAGTGATGAAGAAAATGTGGCGAGATATCTGAATGGTCTCAGGTATGATATTCAGGATGAGTTGAGCATGGTTACCGTCCACACAGTTGAGGACGCGTACCATATGGCTCTAAAGGCCGAAGAAAAGCTAAACCACAAGCAGGGACAGCGAGGGCGAGGTAGAAGCCAACCTAGAGGCAAAGCAGTTGCCCAAGAAAGAACGCAAAAACCCAAGGAGGATTGGAAGAGACCTCATGGGAGAGCTGAAAGAGGTGGAACCTCACAGCAGAGGAAACAAGTTGCTAAGCCGAGGAGACAACAAACAGGTCAGCAAGGAGATTACGCTGATGCCAACACTTTTCCTCGTACACGCGGTCGAGGCAGAGGACGAGGAGGAATTATCACATGTTTTACATGTGGTAAAGATGGACACAAAGCCATTGACTGTCCAGAGAGAAAGATAGATAGAGGAAACACTCATGTTGCCGAGGCGCAGAGGCGTGATGTTGAAGATGAAGACACTGGAAGTGGGAAGTCACTAACAGTGCATAAAGTTCTCTTGAAACCTGAGAAGGAGATGGTGGATACAGCTCAAAGATGCCGACTGTTCCGGACAACTTGCAAGACCCAAGGCTGGAAATGCAAGGTCATAGTGGACGGTGGGAGCACAGATAATCTTGTTTCAACCGAGATGGTGGAGAAACTGGAGCTGAAAATGAACAAACACCCGAGTCCATACAAGGTGACATGGCTGCAGAAAGGACACCAGGTATGTGTTACAAAACAATGCTTGGTCAATTTTAAAATGGGTGAATATAGGGATGAGATTCTATGTGATGTCATTCCCATGGATGTTTGTCATGTATTATTGGGAAGACCATGGCAGTATGATAGACATGTAGTTCATGATGGGAGAATGAACACATACACCTTGGAGAAGGATGGAAAAACACATACACGGATTCCGGGAAAGGATAAGAAGGTGGAGCCGGAAGTAACCAATACCATACTTCTCATGAGTGGGAAAGAACTTCTCACAGAGCTGGAGAAGGATGAGAATCCACAATTCTTTGTTGTCAGGAAGCCGAGAATTGTCCGGACAAGCAAAAGAGTGGAAAACTTGCCAGAGGAGATTCAGGAACTGCTTGGAGAGTTCGCTGACATCATCGTGGATGAACTACCTCGTTCATTGCCACCGATGAGGAGTGTGAGTCACCACATTGACCTCATACCTGGAGCAAGTTTGCTAAATAAGGCAGCATACAGGTTGACACCTCAGGAGAACGAGGAAGTTAAAAGACAAGTACAGGATCTGCAGGACAAGGGACTAGTGAGAGAGAGTCTGAGTCCATGTGCTGTTCCGACAGTACTGAGTCCAAAGAAGGATGGAGGCTGGAGAATGTGTACAGACTCCAGGGCAATAAATAAGATTACCATCAGATACAGGTTTCCACTGCCGAGGATGGACGACTTGATGGATTTTCTGAGTGGGGCAAATTACTTCTCCAAGATTGACCTCAAAAGCGGATATCATTAGATCCGGATGAGAGAGGGAGATGAATGGAAGACCGCATTCAAGACAAACGAGGGTTTGTATGAATGGCTGGTCATGTCGTTTGGGTTGACAAATGCGCCAAGCACATTTATGCGGCTAATGAATGAAGTCCTATGGGAATTCATTGGCAAATTTGTTGTTGTGTACCTGGATGATATTTTAATTTTCAGCAAGACTAGAGCTGAACACTTGAGGCATTTGGCCATTGTGATGAGAAGGTTACAGCAGGAGAAGTTGTTAATCAATTTTAAAAAATGCTCGTTTATGCAGACGGAACTCATATATCTAGGGTTCATTATTTCGGCAAATGAATTGAAGATGGATCCTGAGAAGGTTGAAGTAATCAGGAATTGGCCATCACCAAGGAATGTCTTCGAGGTAAGGAGCTTTCACGGTTTGGCAAGCTTCTACAGGAAGTTCATTCGAAACTTCAGTGGAATTAGTGTTGCAATGATGGACACTGTGAAAAAGCGGCATAAAATTTTTCAGTGGATGACCGAGGCTGAAAGGAGCTTCAATTTGTTGAAGCGAAAGATAACTGAGCAGCCAATTCTAGTGCTGCCTGATTTTCGGAAGACCTTCCAAGTGAAGTGTGACGCCAACGGGTATGTTGTTGGAGGGGTCTTGAGTCAGGATGACTGACCTGTTGCATATTACAGCGAGAAGCTGGATGATGCAAATTTGAAGTACTCCACATATGATAAAGAGTTCTATGCCATTATCCAGGCATTGAAGAAGTGGAGGCATTATCTCATACCCAAGGAATTTGTTCTGTACAGTGATAATCATGCGTTACAGTTCGTGAGTCAGCAAGAGAAGCTGAATCAGAAGCATGCAAAGTGGGTGGAATATATGCAGAATTTCACCTTTGTCATAAAGCACATTTCAGGGACTGCGAACAAGGTAGCTGACGCCTTGAGTCGAAAATGTTTGTTACTGCAGGAATTCAGGGTTAAAACGCTGGGTTTTGAAAACCTGAAAGATATGTATGCAGGTGATGCTGATTTCGGGGAAGCTTATCAAGCAGCTGAGAACCCAGTTCTCAGAGACAGGAGTCCATGGATAGACTACCTGATTCAGGATGGATTGTTGTTCAAAGGCAATCAATTATGTATTCCAGATTTCTCTATGAGAGAGAATTTGGTGAAGGAAAAGCACAGTGGAGGTTTAGCAGGTCATTTTGGGCATGATAAAACATTTGCCAAGTTGAGTGAATCGTATTTTTGGCCAGGTATGCGTGCAAACGTGAAGAGATTTGTTGACAGGTGCAGAATATGTCAGCATGCAAAGGGCCGCAAGCAGAACACAAGGTTATATCAGCCGTTACCCATACCTGAAAGACCATGGGAAACCATTAGCATGGACTTTGTATTGGGGTTACCTAGAACACAACGAGGAGTTGATTCCATTTTTGCTATGGTGGACAGATTCTCGAAGATGGCACATTTCATTCCGTGTCATAAGACCAACGATGTAACCCACATCGCAAATTTATTTTTCAAAGAGATTGTGCGATTGCATGGACTACCTAGAAGCATAGTCTCGGATCGGGATACCAAGTTCATAGGTCATTTTTGGAGTACGCTATGGAAGAAGCTAGGCACCGATTTAGCATTCAGTTCTACTTACCATCCACAGACAGATGGGCAGACCGAAGTAGTACCCAGAAGCTTGGGGGATCTGTTGAGGAGTTTGGTGACCGAGCATCACACCAGCTGGGATCAGATCTTACCACAGGCAGAGTTTGCGTACAATGATTCTGTGAATCGGAGTACAAGTAAGAGTCCTTTTCAAATTTTGTATGGGACACATCCGCGAGGAGTATCTGAGCTCATGGAGCCAGAACAGGCTGAGACTAGCAGTGTGAGAGCTGAGGAGTTCGTTGAGGCGATGAAAGAACTTCACACACAGGTGAAGCAACGATTGCATAAATCAAACCAGGAATACAAGCGCAGAGCTAATCAGAGAAAAAGGCAGCTTCAATTTGAAGTTGGAGACATGGTTCTGGCACACTTGAGGAAAGAAAGGTTCCCAAGGGGAACATACAATAAACTCAAGATGAAGAAGATTGGGCCGTGCAAAATCCTGAAGAAATTTGGGGAAAATGCATATGAGCTTGAGTTGCCAGAGGGCATTGGGATATCTCCGATTTTCAATATTTCAGATTTATACTCATATAAAGTCGAAGATGCATGAGTTGGAACTGATGAACAACCAGTGGTCCAATGGCAGAAGCAGTTGCCAGTGGAACAAGAGCCTCAGATGGAGTGCATACTAGATAAAAGACTAGGGAAGAAGACCAGGAGAAAACAATATTTTGAATACCTGGTGAAGTGGAAAGATCACCCAGTGGAGGATGCCAGCTGGGAAACAGAAACAGTGATTCAGAAGCATGGACGTAGTGTGCAGGAGCTCATGAGCAGGAGCCCATGAAATCTTTTGAGCCGAGGAGTATGATGCAGGAGCATCCGCAACATCCGCAATACATCATACGAGCCAGCGTGAGGAGAAAGAGAACGTACAGCTGGACAAGCCAGAAAACCTTTTTTGATTTTTAATTTTACCTTGGTATTGTTGCGCCACCGTTTCACTAAAGACATTCAAGGCTGAGCGCATTTGTAATATAATGTAGATAAGGAGGCATTTAACAGTTTTAAATGTTGGTAGATAGGGTTAGCTGTAGATTAGACAGTTCCATCTTCCAGGAGGGAAAACGAATATAGGCACCCTCCTTGTGTAAATTGAGTTGTTGTTCAGCATTAGAAGAGAAGAAGAGAAAGAAGAGCAGAGAGCTTGTGAAGCAACTCCATGTACAGACATTGAATTAATAGGAAAGATTTTATTCAATCCCATGGATGTGTTTAATCTCTTTGTGTTGTTGATCTTATGCTTTTGCATACTTGCTTCCTTATATGCTTATCTTCTATATGCTACTTATGTGATTGCATATCAGGTTAGAAACCTGAGAGAATGAGTTTCAATTGTTTCTCTGTTTGAGCCAGGAGATTCCTGCATAGAGTGCAGTTGAATTCCTCCGCATAGAGTGCGTTGAGGAGGCTGAGCAGTTGAACCTTTGTTCTCTGTTGCCCAGGGTCATGTTGGGTTGTTCGAACCGTGCAGGCAAGTGCAGGTCGAATTGAAGTCTCAGAGCCGAGTCTGAGAGAAGGAGGACTGGGTCTTGTTAGCAGGATTGCACAGGTCTAGACGGATTCAACGCTTCGAGAGCTGTTGAAAGTCGAACATAGGAAGAACGTGAGAAGTCTCGAAAGGAGTCAAAGAGAGACAAAGCTCAGGAGGGATAGTTCCTTACGAGCATCTCAGGAACGGGCCTGGAAGAATACCTTTGTGTCGCTGTGGGAATAGACTCCAGTGGAGTTCATAC
Organism: Picea glauca; assembly: GCA_000966675.3. NCBI lineage: Eukaryota > Viridiplantae > Streptophyta > Pinopsida > Pinales > Pinaceae > Picea > Picea glauca. The sequence continues at coordinate 52,386 of JZKD02S0941117.1, read as the reverse complement.
AGGACAAAGGTGGTGAAGAGGAGAACTCTTCAAGAGGAAGAGAATCGACGACGTGAAACTCCAGTGAAGTTTCGAAAAATCCCGAGGACCGTCCGATCGTGGAGGAGTTGCGCAGGAGATAAGCGTAAGAACAAGCGAGGAAGTCGAAAGTCCATCGGGCTTCGGGGTTTCGACGTTCGGGAGTTGGTGAAGTAATAGTTTTCACCTCGAGAGAATCGCGAGTCGCGATTTCCCGAGTCAATCGAAACCGTTGATCGGAGGGGGAACATGTGGCGCAAGATCCCTGAGGATCGGAGTTCGGCGTTGGGCATTCCTGGAGACCAGAGCTCAAGCTCTTTGAAATCACGACCGATGATTTTTCAAATCGATCTGGACCGTTGATCGGAGAGTGGACACATGGAGAAGGATCCTGAGGGGTCGGAATTCGGGGTTTTGCAGGGTCTGTGACCTTGTGTATCAGGAAACGCGAATTCCCGAATCGCAATTTCCCGATAGCACGAGTGGGAGACAGGTGTCAGGGTGTGAGGCTTCACCTAGGATGTTGACACGTGGCATCGGAGAATCAAGGTTCGGGGTTTCGTGATGCAAGAGGATTGTGATGGTGAAACGCGATCCCGCGATCCCCGATCACACGAGTGAAGAAGGTGACGTGGCTGAAGTGGAACCTCGAGAGCGAGGGGAGGATAGGTGTCATCGGACTTCGGGATTTCGGCATTCGGGGAATCGGGGTTCTCGACGTCCAAGAATCCTTTCATCGTGGATTCGCGATCCGCGAAATCTTGAGGGAGACGTGGCAGCGTGGGACCACGAGGCTCATAGGAGGACAGGTGGCGTGCTGTCGGAGTTCGGGGTTTTGTGTTGCATGGGACCTGTGGCAACACTACCACCGATTTCCCGATAGAGAAACCTCCAACCTGTGTGAGTGTGACCGTTGACTCTCGGACTTCAGGGTTCAGGGATTTGAATTGCACGAGATCGTGCACACAAGGTTCGCGATATCGCGAGACACGATCTGCCGATTTCCGAAGGGAAGATTTTCCGAATAGTGTTCTGTGGGTGACAGGAACTCCCGAGGGAGTTGAAAAGCATTGACTCTTCGGGCCCAAGGAAAAAAAAAGGTCCTGGTGAAGCGACTCGTTCGGCGAGGGTCGGGTTGCGTCACATTCACTCAGTTATGGGTTATTTTATCACTTAGCAACAACAAGAAAAATCAGATCTGGTAGACCAAACACTTAGCATATTCATACACATTGGATTTAGCATTCATATACATCTCTAGAACTAAGCATAAGAAATTCTTTCTAATCACATCTAAGTACTTAACCATACAAAACATCTAAGAATAAGCACAAAGCATAACACACAGTATTTATTTGGTTCACCCCCACCCTAGGGCTACATCCACCAACTCTTCTTCTTTATTAGCTTCAGTCAATCTAGTTACAACACAGATCTATCAAAATCATACTCCGCATAGGACAGGAGATCTGTGCACACCTCGTCAGATCCTCCTTCCTCAAATAGATCTATGACAGATCCTCCTTACAATTTGTGCACCCAACACTTACAATACCTGCACTTATTTCTACATTTCAATCACATAGATCAATTCTAGCACTAATCCCTTGGCTAATCTTCTTCTTTACTTACATCCCCTAGAGATATATTTATACACTACAAAAGTGGTCCTAAGCATGGGTAAACCCACAAGCCGACATCCCTTTCCCATTACATATTCCCAAAACCCAAAAATGGCCCAAAAAGGGGGTCTAGCTTCCACAATCTCCACTTCGCTTTGCGCTTCATCTTCGACAGGCTGTCAAAGTCCCAAAAATAGTCAAATATGACCAAGTATTCCTCAAAACTTGGTCAAGGGATAAAAAGGAAGAAAAAAGAGAAGGCCTTAGAGAAACTTCGGGTTCCGCAGCAAGATAAAGATGACCTTTGGGCAATGTTCAAAGAGGACAAGGAGAAAATCTAGAAAGAGAAAGACCCACTGCTTGCAAAGCAGATTGTGGTAAGAGAGGCAATGAATAGAGAAATTCGCTCTGTTTTGGGCTTGGAACATATGGAAGAAGAGACAGCCAAGAGCCAAGTGGGGAAGCTTGTTGAGGCTATTTAGCAGCTTCAAGCATGAGTAAAAGAGATAGAAATCCAAGCATTGCCTAGAACACCGCAATAAGTGTGCAATCAGAGGGAAGAAGTTGTGAGGAGTGCAGTAGAAAGAATGAGGGTGGTGGTCGCAGAATGTAAGCAACTAAGTGATCGAATTACGCATACCTATGAGTGCCTTGCAGAATACCTAGAGTGGAGGAGATTGGAGGCACAACTCCAGGAGGTGAAGCAGCATGCTTCCACCATGAAAGAATAGTTGAAACTTCTTACAACCAGGGAGAATATGAAAAGGTCACAGGAGCAACGCACAATTCAACAATAGGACTCTACCATCTAGATTTTATTTATGGAGGTGGCACAAAGACTACATTCAATGCAGGATGAAGCCTGCACACATTTTGAAGAGATCGAGGGACAAGGAACATAGATGAAACAAGTGGTCACAATAGTAGAACAATTCTTGGAAGGGCATGTCACCAAGAAAGTAATCTAGGAGTTCACCAAGCAGGAGGCTCTTGCAAAGAAGCAAGTCGAGGAAGCTTGAGTTAAGGTCGAGGCCTTCAAAGAAGAGTTTTTGAGATCAGAGTGACTCGGGTCATGTCACAGGTGAGTGTTGGGGGTGTGTTGGCCCTTGACCAAGTTTTGAGGAAACCATAGTCATGTTTTACCATTTTTGGTACCTCGATAGGCTGGTCAAAGATGCAGTGCCAAAGTGAAGCGGAGATCGCGGGATCCTACCCTTTTTGCAGGGTTTTTGGGATTTTAGGGATTATGTAACGGGTATGGGATGTTGTCCCATGGGTATTACCCATGTTTAATCCCTTTTTGTAATGTATAAATAAGTAGCTAGGTGATGTAAGTAGGAGGAGAAAGTTTTTTTAGTCACAGGCTTAGTGCATGACTAGAGGCTTCGTGAGTGTGATTGTAAGAGGCTCTATTCATATAGACTGTGTAAGGATTTGTGCCTTGATCTGATTTGGGGAAGGAGGATCTGGTAGGGTGCACACATATCTCCTGTCCTTTGTGGAGTCAGATCTGTGGCTTGGTTCATGTAAGAATATTGGAAGAGGCTAATAAAGAAGAAGAAGATTTGGTGGACATAGCCCCACACTGGGGTGAACCACATATCCTGTTTTGAAGTTATTTTGCAATGTTGTTCATGATGTTTATGTATCTATTTTCTTAGTGCACTTTTCTTGATGTGTGATAGATAGATTCATTGATGCTTAGTACTGAATATATGAATAAATGTTGGATATGCTCTGATGTTATGTGCTAAATGCTTAGATGTGTTTAATGTTCGTTACTACTGCATCCATCTGTAAGTAGGGTTAATCAGTGATGTGAATAAGAATAGTAAGTTAATGCATTTTATTGGATAAGTTCTCTGTTAAAGTGTGTAATCATAGATCTATGTCCCATTTAGGTTGTAGGCACTTGATTCCTACATCCCCCCCTGCCTCTATTATTGGATATATCGGTAAATGAGGACATAAACTGATCTCCGTAGATCCACCTAGATCTAGAACAAAACAAGACAGGACATGGCACTTTCCCTAAGCTCTAATCATTGAATCTACTATCAAAGAAAGGATGAGTGACATACCTTTGAATATCACTTCCTTATGACTTTGTTGTCCTTGCTTCACTCCGGTGCTCTTTTGATATTGATCTTGCAATGAAACACAAACCAACCAAAGTGAAAGCAACAATAATATATTCAATGACAACCTATGCATGTGATCAAGGAGTCATGCAATAAAATGAGAATAATTTTATGGGAAAGAAACATGCCACTATATTATATTAAGAAAAAGTGGAAGATACAACCAAACATCCTTAATGTTACAAAGTTCCCTTTTGGTGGCCCTTTGCACTTAACACACACTTTCTCCAAGCTTGTATGAAGATGATCCACAATAAATTGATGGACATAGATGAATCCCTCAAGCATTTGAAATAGATTTCCTCAAAACATTCATGGCCTTTTCAACCTTAAATCATTCCTTACTTGCTCTTTCTTATTTCTTAATTCTTAATTATTAACATTTTCCATGAGAAATCCATCATTATATAGGAGAAGGAGAAATGGTTAAAGAGATTAGGATGATCCTACCAAATTACAGAAGTTATTAGGATCCCAACCATATGGATGCCACCTCATATTATAGAATGTTCCTTCTAGAAATTTCATGAATTTTATAGAGAATGTTCCTTCTTAGTCTTAAAATGTCGTTGCACCCTACCTATAGAGAAGCATAAGGAAATGTCGCAAGCTAGGTTTAGAGCATCCTGCAAAAATCAGGCATTTCCATACTATGTAGTATTCCTACCCTACCATGACCTTCTAAAAACAAGCTTTGAAGTGGATGAAACCATGCACTTTTATCATGAGAAAGATCCTTCTGGGAGCCTGAACAAATGCTTGTAGAAATATCACCAGGGTGACCAAACTAATGTGTAAAATAATTCCCCCCAAAGTATGAGGCTGGAACTCGTGACAACTGAAATACTTTGTAGAGTGTGTGTGTCCAAAACAAGGAGCACACCAATCAAGAACCTGCAAAAAATAAAGCATATGCATAATCATCATACCATTTCTGAGGTAGGAATTCCCATGATCAGACTACAAGTGACTTAAACCATAAATGTCAATTATGGCCACCAATCATACACTGTGGATCAATGTCACCAAGATTCTACATAGCCACTAGGAATACATTGTGTTTCTATGCTCTAGAAAACTCAAATTCGGACATAGCCATGAGACATACAAAGCGGATCTATGTGTTAATACAAATGAAAAACATTCCATTGCAACCTGAATCAAAACAAAGAGATCCAAGGTCTTCAATCTCGTCATCCATAAGTACGAATCTAGCCATGAGATTACAGGTGTTGAAGTTGAACATGGTAGAAACCACTTGATTACTAGTCATTAATGAAAATCATTAACAAGTGCAAGGAAAATCACCATTGATGTCAATGAATCCCAAGGTACCTTAGTAAAATCCATCGAATGTGAATAAATGAGACAAATTCGAACACTCGATAGAATCTCTTTATCAGGAACCATTGATGTGAATCCACTGTCGAAAGTGAAGAAACCTGCCATTGAGGCATGCAGGCCCTAAGGTACTAAATGATTTCTAAGTCTTGTTCCTAGATGATGAGTTGAAGTCAATAGGAAAAGACTCATCACAGGAGGGCCTTGATGTATCCCCCATCAATGACAGGAAATAAGTAACAGATTCAATTTAGATCAAAGTACAAAAAATATTTGAAATTGACACAGGGAAGGCCGACATGGTAGGAATTGATAACTATAGATGGCTGACTTGATAGAAGGCTTGTTTGGAATTCTCTTGAACATATGAACAACATGACAATGGTCTTGGTAGCATTGAATCAAGGAAAACCCAAGATATGAACTTGCAGAAAGTCAAACGAGAGACAAATGGATTGCCCAACCTGGATATAAAGATAAAGGGGATGTCATGTTTAAGGGTGACTATTACTGCCACTAACACAAATACTGAGACACATTTCTTTCCCAACATTTTCCCCACCATTTCTGGTGAATACCTCTTTATTTTTATGCAACCTTGAGGAGGATAACATATGCTTATTGATGTAAGCTCATCCTTTGGACGAGTCCCCTGGACTATGTTTAACGAACCCTAAGAAGGAGTGGTTTGATCCTGTATGGGTTTTTCGATGTTTGTTTAATGAGTCCAAAGATAGAAAACTCGGGGGTTTTCATGTTTATAGAGTCTGAAAAAACACTTAAAGAGAACTCTCTCAATTATTTTTTCGTAAATTAGTTCGATGAGACTGAAAAAGTGATAAACTACCTTCTATGAAACATTTTCTTCAAATACTTTTACAATCCTTAAAAGAACAAAGTCGCTCGGCAATATTTTCGTTTTTATGGAGCGTGAAAAGAGATTAAAGGATATTCCATGAGCTTCATTATTTTCTTGTTACCATGATGAGTACGAAAATATGAAAAAATTATACTCAGCTACGTTCTCATTGATTTTCGATCACGAGAACTAAAAAAGACTGAGATCAAGGTTTTTTCTGAAAAACCTAAAAATTATTTGTACATGTGATGAATATAAAAACAAATGAAGAAAAATATATGTATCTCATCGTTCAGGATCCTGGTTTCTTTTCCTGGGAAAAGTAAAAACACTCACAATACCATTATACCTTTAGGTTTTGGGTAAAAATGAATAAATGAATATGAAATATTAATAGAAAAAGTAAAAATTTCATAAATATAGGAAAAAACTCATTTTTACCATTTCACTATCATTTCACCCAAAACTTGACAAAAAACCCTCATTTTACCTCAAACTTTCATTGTCAATTGAAGGAAGCATGGGCAACCATTCAATGAATGGATTCCACCAAAATGGTAATCTTCTTGTCTTCTTGCTTTTCAATGGATTAAATTTCATTTTTATTGGTGTAAAATAGATTTTTGAGTCGAATTTTAGACCGGTATGTGTGCATAGGGGTCACCGCAGGTGGCCTATGTCGGGACCTATGGAAACCATAGGTTTTTGTAGGTGGCCTTTGGTTCACCTGTGGAAGTTCCACATTGTGTGTAATACTTCACTTGTGGTGGGAGAAATTCAAAATTTATTTACATGTGTTTAGCCAATGGAAACTTTCCAAAGAAGCAAATGAGGATGTTAACTTCCCTTTATTGTTCCAATGGAAATTTTTTATCATCAAAATGATGGAGTGGAGGGAGAGGGAACACGAGGATGATGATCTCATCATTGGGAATGATTTGGGTACAATTAATGCCCTCCGACAATGTGGATTACTAAAGTTTGTTAAGATTTAGGGCATGAGGAACCAAGTAAGGATACTTGAGTACTTAGTCCACATGTGGGATGTGGATCAATAGTTATTTCATGTGGGATTCCACACAATCTCTTTAGATAATGAGGATATCTATTTTTTGATGGGATTATCTCATCGTGGATCCCATGTGACACTGACAGGAAAGAATGGTGGAGGTCTTCTGATGAGTGAGTATGTTCGTCAGTACTGTGAACCAGGGGCCAAGAGGTGTAAAGGTAAGGTTTCCATTAGAGATGTCTGGGATTTACCCCTTCAAACTATCCTATTCACTATCGCACGAATGGTGGGGAGTGCTTCTCCTCACATGGCTCTCCAAAGTTAATTTCAGTATGTAGTAGAATGCATGGAGCCCTAGGTCTTTAACTGGTATGACGGAGTTCTTTGCAACATGAAGAAAAAAATGAAAAAGTGTAAGAAAGGGACCTGAAATAGTTTGGATACAGGTCCATTTTAGTGTCCTTCTTTCTCAAGAGGGTTCATCATTTTCACTTGCAGGTAGAGTGGGGCATTCCAACCCCACAAGATCAAAGAATTAAGAGGTGGTGTGACCTCATGGCTCAACATGTAGTTGGCCCCATTGTTAAATATAACGATGTGTTTTTTGATTGGTTGAGGCCTCATCAATTGATAGTAGATGATTATTCCTATGCCAGTTTGGAATTCAGAGGCGACCTAGACTTGGTTCTGCCTGAAGGATTTCAGTGGGGGAACTTAGGTAAGAAGCACTTTTTATTTTTATAATGTTTTTGTAAATTTTGAAATATGAAATGGTTTTTTATGTTTTTAATCTAATGACTAATCAAGAACTTTTTTGACAACACATATGTAGGACCACACCGTCCTCTAGGTACATCCCCCATCCAGAGATGAAGGGAGACAGTCGAGGTAGCAGGATTGGCTATCGTTGATTATGAGGCAATTGAGGAGAACCTGGAGGGATTGACAGAAGATGTCCCAGATATCTCTATCAATGAGATCCCAAGACATTATCAGTGACATACTATGGGTGTATCTAGCTCTCTTAGTCGACTACTCTGTAGGGTAGCATGAACAGTCTTGTGTTATCATGAGAAGCGTCCTTGATGCCATTTGTATATGAAGCCAGGTTTTCTCATTTGATATTTTTGTTCTTCGGGCAAAAAAAATTGTTGTAAAAAACTTTTATCGTTATATGTACATGAGGCTTCTACCATTTTAAATTCTTTAAATGTGAATTGTGATTGGATTTATAAGTGTCTCAAATTTCTATCTAACACATAATAAGCTAATGATTATGTTAATGTATTTAGACATCTAGGAATATGTTGATATTCAATGTAGTCGAAGTGACATTCCAAGAGGTAGATTCGCAAATATACCCTTAACAAAGTAGGACTTAGGATAGCATAGACATTACTCAATTGTAGTACCACTAAATGCGAATCAAGTCGCACAACAAGATGACGGATTCCAAGTGAAACAACGTCAGTCAATAATTCGATGACTGCATTGTATTCCACAATATTATTTTTTGCACGACTGAGGAAAATACTACGTAGACTAATTAATTCATTTGTAGGTGCGTAAATTTCCCAGGAAGCAGATTCTAGGTTCTAAGTACTACTACTAGCGCCATCGGCAAATCCAATGTAGGGTAGCGAAGACACCGACATATGGAAACCAAGAACAACACAAGGTAAGTAGTTGGGGGTCAAAACCAAACAACGAAAAAGCACAAAAAAGTAACACACAAGATTATGATACGGTAAAAATACAAGTACTCATGCAGAGATGACCTAAGGATAGTACTTATTTAATTAAAGCCCATTCCTAGGCTCACTCAAATGAATGCCATTATAATCAACTAACTCATAAGCTCCCTTATCCAACACTCGTTTGACAATATAAGGGCCTCGCCACATAGCCTCGAATTTTCCGGCTCCTAGTAAATAACGATATTGTTCATAGAGGAGAACTAGATAACACTCACAACAAATGTGTGGCTTGACATTCTTGTCGTATTGGGTTTTGACATGTATTTTTTTAGCTTCCATAACTAGGGTGGCATCATGGTGGGTTTCATCTAATTACATCAGGTACAATAGATATTCTTCCTCAATAGAAGTGTTTGGGAGATGTTCAATGGCTAGCTTCAAATATGGTATCTCACATTAAATCGGCAAGACAACTTCGATACCATACACTAATTGGAAATGTGTAAATCCTGTGGCATACTTTATGGATGTCTGATAGGCCCATAATGATGAAAACAACATCATGTGCCAACTCATCTTGTGAACTCCTATTGTAGTGTACCCTTTTCACAGTTCGGAGCTTACTCGCGCTCGGATACCAATTTGTACACATCTTTTTAAAAATAACATAGGCCAGTATAACCACATGCATTTAACACAATTAAACACACTTAAATTACAGAGTAAAACATATAAATTACTGCTATAATTAAGGAAGCCAAAGAATTCAACAATAATTTATTTACACAGCGAAAAACATGATACATAAACAACACGGTAGTGCACAACATGATTAAATCATAATTCAAATACTTATCTTTTAACAGCTGCAGAAATCACCAACCAAGTGTAGGCCTTCCACGAACCTCCCAGCCTTAGACCACATTGTTCATCAGCTCAACAGTGGGTCACCCCCAAGCTGGGACCGAGCTCCACCCCAAGGCAAGGAATCCTAGGCTAGGCTGAGGTTACAAGGAAGACAACACAGAAATATCTGAAATGATTCTTCCCAAAGATTCCATCTTACGCCCACTACTACCAAACCCTCATTCCCTACATGCCTGTTCCACCCAGGAGTATACACCTTCACACGCACAGTCCATCGGTGCTAACCTCTCCCTCTGGGTCTCGGAAACAGGCCGGATCAGGAAGTCTTAGAGCCCGTAGCTGGTGCTAGACACTCTCTGGAAGAATCACTTCTCAACAAACTCTTTCACCTGGAAAAAGTTTCTCGCAGGCCTGACAACCTGCCTCTTCAACATCCCCCACTCCCTCACCTAGAGAGAAGTTATACACAAGCTTAGCATAGGATTAATCTTGCCAGTATGCCATGCACAGACAAGCACTGCATGGCCACAACAACCAATCGGGAAAATGAACACGGGCTTTCTAACTGGTTCAACAATCATGGAATAGTCTCCTGGTCTCGGTTTCGGGATGGTACGACGTATTCTTGCAGAGGTCCCATGGGTTCACGCTCAGACAGTCGGGTTGGAATGGAGAATATCCCCCTCACGGGGTTCATTTGGGTGATTATATTTTCATGCACCAGGGTTGACACTTGTCACCCTGGAAACTGCATGCATTTCATTGTGTGCATCCCCTTTGCACGCTCCCTCCCCTACCAGGAACTTAGGATAAAGAAAATATGCACATGGCTCTTTTTGGGAATAATATTAAAATATTATTTCCGGGCCTAAGCCCCCTAAACTTAGCCCCTTAGGCTCAACACTCAGCCCCCTTTTTCCACCTTTTAGCCCACTAATCCCTTGCCCACTCTGTGGACGCTCAGTCCCCCATCACTCATTCATCGTGGTTGGTCTGCACCTGGCGGGTGTTTATATTTTATTGATGTGCTGCATACATACAGATACAAAATCCAGGACCTTGGCCTTCAACCCTTAGGCTCTATGGCCTAATCAAACACATAAGCCTACTGGCTTATACAAAACTTGGCCCACCAGCCTATAACACATATTTACAATCTCTTTCAGATCATAGTTTACATCGGGGCTCAGCCTTGGGGACACTACAATCCCCCTCCCCTTATTTTTTCACTGTCCTCAGTGCAACTTTACATAGCATCTGC
>JZKD02S0941117.1:7983-41518 GCA_000966675.3 Picea glauca | reverse complement strand
CGATAACATGATTAGTATCAGGTACATATTTCTTAAGCAGTGAAACATGAAACACATTATGTACAGTCATAGATGCAGGTAATGCAAGCATGTATGCAACTAGCCCAATCCTTTCGAGGATCTCGAATGGCCCACAAAATCTTGCTGCCAACTTGGCGCAACTTCCCAATTTCAGGGAACTCCTGTTAGTTTTCACTTTCAAGAAAACATGGTCACCCGCTTTGAATTCTCTATGGGTTTTGTTACTATCAGCGTAACTTTTTTGCCTATCCTGGGCATATTTCAGATTCTGTTTGATTTTTATCATCTGATCTTCCATCTCTTTGAGTAGTTCGGGTCCTACTACTACCCTGTCAGCTGGATTATCCCAGCTCACTGGAGTGTTGCACTTTCTTCCATAAAGTGCTTCGAATGGGCTCATCTTCAGTGATGCATGATACCTGTTATTGTAGGCGAATTCTACCAAATGCAGGTAGTCTTCCCACCTTGATGGTTTATCCATCACATACATTCTCGGCATGTCTTCGATTACTCTGTTTACTCTTTCTGTCTGTCCATCAGACTCGGGATGATACACTGTACTAAAGTTCAGATTCATCCCGAATCCTTTGAACAGTCCTTTCCAAAAAATTGAAGTGAATTTTGGGTCCCTATCAGACACAATTGTCTTAGGAATTCCATGCAAGCGTGCAACTTCTTTTAAAAAGATATCGACAACATATGCTTCTCTTTGGGTGGTTTTTAGTGGAATAAAATGGGCAGCTTTAGTGAGCTTTTCCACCACCACCATGATTGAATCATGTTGCTTACTTGTTCTGGGCATTCCTGTGATAAAATCCATTGTTACCACATCCCATTTCCACTCAGGAATAAGTAAAGGCTGCAACAACCCTTCTGGATGTCTGTGATCAGCCTTGACCTTCTGGAATTCCATACATCTGGAAATGTATTCAACAATTTCCTTCTTCATACTTGGCCAAAAATAATGGCCTTTGATTGCTGCCACAGTCTTCTGATATCCAGGATGTCCAGCAGAAGCTACGTTATGCATATCCTTTAGAATTGCGAGCTTCAATTCTTGGTCATTGGGTACATATACTATGTTCTTATACAGAAGTAGACCATCAGTTTCCAAGGCATAACCTTTCTCGATCTGTGGTCTTTCATGCTGCTGTAGCTTTGCTACAAGATTTCTGTACTACAAATCAACACTTGCAGCCTCCATAATTCTGTCTTTCAACTCAATTTTGTACATGCTAATGGATGTAGCATGTAATTCATGCACTTTTGTGCTGAGTGCATTAGCCACTTTATTGTCTTTCCCTTTGATATGCCTGATATCAAATTCATATTTGCACAGAAATTCTAGCCATTTAATTTGCCTGGCATTTAGGGTTGGCTGATCAAATAAATACTTCAGACCATTGTGGTCTGTCCTTAATTCGAATTTCTTACCCATGAGGTAATGTCTCCATTTCCTCAATGCATGGACAACTAATGCCAGCTCTAAATCATGAGTGGCATAATTCTTTTCATGCTCTTTCAGCTTTCGGGATTCATAACAAATTACAGATCCCTCTTGGCTGAGAACTCCTCCCATCCCTTCCTTACACGCATCCGTGCACACTACGTAATCCTTATTTGGATCAGAAATATTTAGGATTGAGGCACTAGTGAGCAGCTGCTTCAATTGCTGGAAGATGATCTCACATTGTTTAGTCCACTGGAACTTCTTCTCCTTCCTTTGCAAGGAAGTGATAGCATGAGATATCCTTGAAAATATGGCTATGAACCTCCTATAATGACCTGCCAGACCCATAAAGGATCTAACTTCTGTCACATTTCTTGGCGTTGGCCACTCTTGAATGGCCTATACCTTCTCAGGATCCACAACAATCCCCTCTTCAGAAATAATGTGTCCCAGATAGTGGATTTTCTTTTGGTAAAATGAGCACTTGCTGAGTTTTGTGTAGAGCTGGTGTTCTCTCAACATCTGCAGCACCATTCTAAGATGTTGTTTTTGTTCTTCCTCTATCTTGGAGTACACCAAGATATCGTCCAAGAATACTATGACAAACTTGTCCAAATAATTTCTGAACACTCCATTCATTAGGCACATAAAGACAACAAGCGCGTTGGACAGTCCAAATGACACCACAATGGACTCATAATGACCGTACCTTGTTATGAAGGTAGTCTTGTTGATGTCTTCATATTTTATCCTCACTTGATGATATCCAGATCGAAGATCTATTTTCGAAAATACTTTCACATCCTTCAACTGATCAAAAAGATCATCAATCCTCGACAGAGGATATTTTTTCTTGACAGTGACTTTATTCAACTGCCGAAAGTCAATGCACAGCCTCAGCGTTCCATCTTTATTATTTACAAATAAGATTGGGGCTCCCCACGGTGACACACTGGGGGGAATGTAACCTTTATTTAGTAGCTCTTCGAGCTGCAATTGCAAATCTTTCAGCTCTGGTGTGCTCATTCTATATGGAACCTTTGAAATTGGAGTTGCTCTAGGCATCAGGTTTATAGAAAAATCGATGTCCCTCTTCGGAGGTAGTCCAGGCACCTCCTGAAACACATCCTCAAACTCTTTGAGAACCCTTTTTTCTTACAGATTCGAGACCACATCTTGGAATGCTTCTTCCACCTGGGCTGCAAATAATTGACAGCCTTTTCGGTAACATTTCTTCAGCTGCATAGCTGAGATTTCCCTCACAGCCATGGATCTGGGAATTCCTTGGACTGTTACCTGATTTCCCTCTTCATTCAGACATGTAAACCTCTTGTTTCAAAAATCCAGAAGGGCATGGTGCTAGTCCAACCAGTCCATCCCAATTAAGCAATCATATGAGCCTAAAGGAAGAATGTTCAATTCAGCCTTAGTGCTCATTCCTTTCATGTCCACTGAACAGGACTTAACCAATTCAGTGACCTTCCTCTTGGTCCCTGTGGCTAACTGTACTAACCAAGACTTCTCATGTTTGCTCTTCCTTAGATGCAAACTTTCCACCACTTCAGGATCTACATAACTATGGATAGCCCCTGAATCAATTAAAATAATAAGTGGTCGATTGTTGATCATACCTTCCACTTCAATCATGTGCGATTGAAATTCCTCTTGCTTGTTGTCTAGGGCTGCGTAGATCCTCGGCATTCTGCTACCCATATCCTCCACTGTTTTAGCTTGTTGAACAGTATGTACAATTCTTGCCTTACCATTTTTATGGGGACAATCTCTGTACTTGTGGTTTCCTTGATAGCCCCAACACTGAATGGGTGTCTGTCTCTGTCTTTGTGCACCCTCTTCAGTCCTTCTCGGATCTCTAAATGATGGTTGTCCCTAAAGACTGTTTCTAAAAAAGGAAGGTTTGTCTCCCTTCTGCCTCTGTTCTTTCTTAAACCTCTTCTGGTCATCCGAAGCCTTCCGAAAGGTAGGCTTTTCTCTTTGCTATTCGTATAAGCATTTCACCCTTCTTATTGTTTCTTCCATAGTCTTAGGATCGTCATATTGGATCTTGTCACCAATGGAAGGTGGCAGTCCACTCAGATACCTCTAAATTTTAACAGCCTCGTCTTTGATGAATGGAACATACTTCAGTAGTTCCAGAAAACTTCGTTCATACTCATCAATGGTCATCCTTCCTAGCTTCAGTTCGAAGAATTCGTTCATATTTCTGTCATAGTATCTTTTAGTCAGGTATTTCTTCTCGAAATACCTCTTAAATTCCTTCGAAGTGACCTCTTTCTCTCTGATTTGTTGTACCTGCACAAACTGATCCCACCACATGGATGCTTTTCCTTTCAGCTGGTACATTGCAATTCTTCCTTCTGCATGGGCAGAATAATTCTGCAGCTGGAAGTATTTCTTCATGCCCAACAACCAAGTTTTAGCATATTCCTCCTTCTTATGCTCTCCATCAAATGTTGGAGATTTAATTTTATTCATCTCTCCTTTCAATTCCTCCCTTCCATATTTTTGATGTTTTCTGGTAGGTGATGGTCTTGAACTACTGTGTGTCTTACTGTCATAACGTCTTTGGGAGCGACTAAGATTTTGGCTACCACTCCTTGACCTATTTCTTCTCCCATGGGTTCTGCGACTCTCTGTCGTACTTGAGTCTATTCCCTTCTCGAGTTTCTTCTCTATTATTTCCAGACTCTTCAAAAATTTTAAGTTTAATGCACCCTACTGGTCCCTGACTTTCATGAGCTTTTGTCTATCATCTTGGCGCTCCTTGGACTCTCTTTGCATCCCTTCAATGATTTTCATCATATGTCCTTCCTTATCCATCTCTTTTCCATGCCCATTAGAGTTCAATCCTTCGACTCCCAGGTTAACATCCTTTCCTTCTCGTTCATCTTCTATTTCAGGGGTAAACTACACTTTTCCCCAATCCATACTTGGCGTTGATTAACTGGGTTTCTGGCCTTCGTTGAACTCTGCACACGCACTGTGCAATTCAATTCAAAATCGTCAGGCCATTAAACCTTCACGAACAACCACAATATTATAAGCCAGTTCGAGTTAAAATAAAAGACATTTCGATTTAAAAAAAAGTTTTTCGAGCTCTCAATAGTCTCTGCAAAATTCTTGTTTTCGAACTTTCGTTTCTCAGTACTTCGGGTTTTCGGAACCTCAGATACATCAACTTGGAATTTCTTAAAATAAAGATCTTTTGCCTTCTGCATCACACCACCTAATAGACGAATATCTTGTTCCATATACTCCAACAATTCGGATCTTTTAGTCACCAGATTCGACACTTTCACTTCGTCATGTTTGATGGAGCCTTTATTGCCTAATTCTGGACATAAAGTCTTAGCCAATGTATCCAGACTACTTGGGAGCAAATTTAATGAATCCCGTAGACGTAACATAACTTTATTTCCCTGAGACACTACTAACTCGTAAAACCTATTGTTCCTTATAAGAGGTTTGATGGAGTACTTATCCCCATGTTTAGCAGAAGGTTTCATTAAGATGATACCATCAAAGCGGAAGAAGTTATGGAAGTAGACCGTTTAATATTAGCTTCACCCACAGACCATGCTAAACTCTCTAGCACGTGGTGCTCTTTTAGGTGTCTACGGGGTCATCTTTCCGACTGAAGCTTCGGGTATCGAGGTTTCAGAATTACCAACGACATGAGTTTCTACTCTCATGAACTCCTCATCTCTGATATGTCGATGCGCCCTTTTGCTTTAGCCCTTTGCGGTTAAGCCAAGGTCCATGTGACCGCAGTCTTTATGATATCGCAACCTTATACCCTTATCGGGGTTTCGGGGTTTGGGGTTTCATAATGCATGAACCTCTTGTCCCCACAATTCCCGATGACCCAAATCTCGATTTTCGAGGGATAACTCTTCTATCGGGACTTTTCTCGATGGCATCGATGGTTGCCACGCGTCCCCTATCTCATGGGCGGTCCCGATTTCTCCGGGTTTGCTGATGCACCTTTGCCACTTGTTTCTCCACTACAATGCTATAACAGTGGGGTCTTCATGTTTCAGAGTTTCGTGACTTCTCTGGCACTAACTCTCTCGTCATCGAGAACCCCGATGTACCGATCCCCAACGTACGTGAGAACTCATTTCTCCACGTCACCACTTTCCCGTCGCCATATCGAACATCGCAAGATCGCAATTCGTGTGACCATGATTTCTTCCCTCCTGAAATCCTTGATGGGTTAAATCCCGACTCTTGTCCTGATGTCTGACGTGTGTCCTGTTGATACCAATGGATGAGATACTCCATCATAGTTTCAAGACTTAAAAGGTCTCAGTTCTCTCGACCTGTAAAATTCCGATGCCTCCAATATCCTGATGACTCCTCAGAATATTGACGCGTGTCCTGCCGAGATCAACGGCTAGGATCCTTTCTCGGGATTTTGAGAACCAAAAGGTCTCGATTCTCTGGCTTAACAAAACCCCGATGACTCTCTGGGACTTCTCCTCTACCCATGAGGACTTAAACCCTGTGCAACTTCTGTCAACTTGGACGGTTGACGGGTAATCCCACAATGATCCTACGACTCACGATCCTCCCGAGTTTTAAAAGAAACTTGTCAAGTATCTCCTTGACGCTTCGGAGCAGCCCAGGGTCTGAAATTGGTCATCTAGACCCAATTTCCCCTCGCATCCCCGGTCCAAAGACCGCTCCACTGGCCCATCAAGGCTCAGTGTCGAAACCTTACTCTGATACCAATTTGTAGTGTACCCTTTTCATAGTTCGGAGCTTACTCGCGCTCGGATACCAATTCATACACATCTTTTTAAAAATAACACAGGCCAGTATAACCACATGAATTTAACACAATTAAACACACTTAAATTACAGAGTAAAACATATAAATTACTGTTATAATTAAGGAAGCCAAAGCATTCAACAATAATTCATTTACACAGCGGAAAACATGATACATAAACAGAACGGTAGTGCACAACGTGATTAAAGTATAATTCAAATACTTATCTTTTAACAGCTGCAGAAATCACCAACCAAGTGCAGGCCTTCCAGGAACCTCCCAGCCTTAGACCACACTGTTCATCATCTCAACAGTGGGTCACCCCTGAGCTGGGACCGAGCTCCACCCCAAGGCAAGGAATCCTAGGCTAGGCTGAGGTTACAGGGAAGAAAACACAGAAATATCTGAAAGGATTCTTCCCAAAGATGCCATCTTACGCCCACTACTACCACACCCTCATTCCCCACATGCATGTTCTGCCCGGGAGTATACACCTTCACACGCACAGTCCATCGGTGCTAACCTCCCCCTCTGGATCTTGGCAATAGGCCAGATCAAGAAGTCTCAGAGCCTGTAGCTGGTGCTGGACACTCTCTCGAAGAATCACTTCCCAACAAACTCTTTCACCTGGAAAAAGTTTCTCGTAGGCCTAACAACCTGCCTCTTCAACATCCCCCACTCCCTCACCTACAGAGAAGTTATACACAAGCTCAACATAGGCTTAATCTGGCGAGTATGCCACGCACAGACAAGCACTGTGTGGCCACAGCAGCCAATCGGGAAAATGAACACGGGCTTTCTAACTGGTTCAACAATCATGGAATAGTCTCCCGGTCTCAGTTTCGGGATGGTACGACATATTCTTGCAGAGGTCCCACGGGCACACGCTCAGACAGTCGGGTCTGAATGGAGAAGATCCCCCTCACAGGGTTCATTTGGGTGATTATATTTACATGCACCAGGGTTGACACTTGTCACCCTGGAAACTGCATGCGTTCCACAGCGCGCATCCCCTTTGCACACTCCCTCCCCTGCCAGGAACTTAGGATAAAGAAAATATGCACATGGCTCTTTTTGGGAATAATATTAAAATATTATTTCCATGCCTAAGCCCCCTAGACTTATCCCCTAGGATCAACACTCAACCCCCTTTTCCCACCTTTCAGCCCACTAATCCCTTGCCCACACTATGGATGCTTAGTCCCCCATCACTCATTCATCGTGGTCGGTCTACACCTGGCAGGTGTTTATATTTTATTTATGTGCTGCATACATACAGATACAAAATCCAGGCCCTTGGCCTTCAACCCTTAGGCTCTCTAGCCTAATCAAACACATAATCCTACTGGCTTATACAAAACTTGGCTCACCAACCTATAACACATATTTACAATCTCTTTCAGATCATAGTTTACATCGGGGCTCGGTCTTGGGGACACTACACCTATTATCCATTGTTACAAATTATTTCCATCATCCCTATGACCATTAATTATGTAAACCTATCTATTGCCTTCAGAGGGGTCAGTGGCCAGAGTTCCTGAAGAAGGATGGCAGAAGAACTTTCTTGAGAAAAAAGGTTGCATTCTCCTTTGTAAAAACCCTATAAAAATGGAAGTTTGTAGGTTTCTATATAGGTAGGGTGCGAGAATGCTTGATTCTCGTAGGTTTCACCATAGCTAGGGTGCAATATGTTCAAAGGTTTCTCTATAGGCAGGGCGCGAGAATGCCTACACCTGGGAAAAACAAGCGTTTTCTCGAATCTTCTAGAAGGAGAAATTTCTATGGTGAGGTGGCATCCGAATGGTTTGGATCTTACTCGCTTTCATGATTTAGTGGGATCATCCTAACCTCCTCACCTTATCCTCTTCAACTTATAAAAGGAGAGGAGTTCTCATGAATAAAGTTGGCTTTGGTCAGCTTGGAGCTTTGGAGCTTTTGCTAAGTTGGATTTGGCTTGGGATTGTTAACTTGGTTAGAGTGGCTTTGATATTTACTTTGTCAAGATAGATTGTGAATATTATCAAATCTATGCTCTCAGAATTCTAGGAGTGAAAGTGTGTGGGGAATTAAGGAAAGTTGGAAGGGACCTTACGACATCAAGGCCATGGTTGTGATCACTCTTTCACATTTAATATGATACAGTAATATGATTCTTTCCTATAAAGCTTGTTGTGTTTTATTGTATGATTCCTTGATCACATACATAGGTTTATATTGAGTTTATGCTATTGCTATCACTTTGGTTGGTTGATTTCTTTTGCAGGATCATCATTGTATGAATGTTGGAATGGATATAGGATGGCGATAGCAAGAGTAAGCAACATTTAAATGGTATGTCACCCATCCCTCTTTAGTTAGTAAATTCAATATCTAAAACTTAAGGAAAGTGTCATGTTTTGGTGTGTTTTGTTATAGATCTAGGTGGATCTAGGGAGATCAGTTAGTGTCTGCACCTACTGATTAGTCCAATAACAAAATTGGTGACTCCACTGGGGAACAGATTGTTTCCTGGTTAGTCTAGTTTCCCTTATTGTTATTGCTTTTTTTCTAGTCTCTCAGTCTGTGGGAGATCCATCCAGGCTCTCTTAATCTGAAAGTTCACTCAAATTTAGTCCTTTTTGAAAAAAATTCTTGTTTACAGGCATTCTCGCGTTGTACCCTTTAGAGGACTGTCAGAAACACCTGAGTTCACACCCTGGTGTTAAGTCCAGTGCGAACCCCTCCCAGTCAACCTTTGTTTAGCCTACAAGAATCTTTGATTCTCGCACTGTAATACACTGCCAGCCTGTGAACTTGTTTGTAAAATTTTTTGGATTGGGTCTTGTCATTTTTTGATGCCCAGTTTTTCTTTGAACAACTAGATTGAACTTTTGGAGCCTATATTGATCTGTTTACAGTCTTCTTGACATTCTTTGAGTTGCTTTTATCCATCTTTCCTTTGTTTGGTTTTGAAGGATTAGTCTCTTTCTTTGAGTGTCTTTCAATTACAAAGCATGTGTTTTCTTTAGAATTGTTTAGGGAAAGGTTAGATTTCTTCTGAATAGTTTGCCTTAAAAGAGAACTTTTAGTTTGGGTTTCTTTGTTTTAAGAAATCATTATTTCTTTTAGTGAAATTTTTGAAACAATTAGATTTAATTTCTTGCTTTATATTAGATTGGGGGCATCCTTGTATTTGAAGTAGCGAAATTGCATGATTCAATACCTTTTTCTCATTTCTTGAGAATCTTGATATTGATGGGTTTAATATATTTTGGGACATCGTGCATATGGGAATGATAGACGTTTTCTCCTTCTCGTAGCATAGCTTTCATAGAAATGAAAAAATTGCATCTTCATATCCTTGCATAATTTTCGAGTCAGTCAAAACACCATATTGTCCATGCCATTTTCCTTTTGAGTAACATCAACCATAAAATAAAGTGCTTATAAAAATTGATTAGACATTTTTATATTTTCTGGTAGCAAACCTACATTAGATTAGTTGTAGGGCTTTGGAATAGGTGAGAAAGATAAATTTCCAAAGCTGTAAACAAACATAGAATCTTGAGTTAGGGAGCAGTTAAATCCACTTATTACATTTTGTCCTAGGAAGCCCTTCTAACAGAAGGGTCAATCACGAGTTCGCATTGAGAATGGCAGAGTTATTCACCCTTCTTTGTTGGTCTTGGTGTAGAGATTGCATGTATTATGGGGGTCACTTGAAGGTATACCCACAATGATGAGTGGAAGCCTTTCAAGTTGATTTCAGGCTAGATACCCTGCCCTTGCATGTGGATCAGACTGTCAACTGTTTCCCCAGGCATCATTGTTGTTTGTGGTAACCTTAGTAGCCTATCTCTTTAGGGTCTTTACACAAGGTGACTATTGAGGGGCAAGTCTTCACGATACCTGGAATCGACATTGGCCAAACTCACTCGGGCTCCTTGGAGGGTATACCAAGGATTATGTGTGGGAGCTTGCACCAGGGTGTAAGTCCGTTAAGTAGGTCGTCAACGTAACTTTTCTACCCGCTCTATCTCATCCCCTTCTTACTTTGTTCCCGCGACGTTGGATTTCATCACCAACTAGTGCTTTCATTGTGAGAAGGTTTTGTTTTTTTGCTTACTTCCTAGATTTTTAGCGTGTGCTATTTGTTTTCCCTAGTGGACTCTAGATTAGATTTTTTTTTCATGGCATCTGTTCCCAAAATGACCAATGAAGGAACCTTTGCTCCAAGGGAACCTTTTGTTTTTCCTTCTTATGGAAACATTGGTCCTCCTTACATCGCTACTTTGAGCCTTCCAGGTCTCACTATTGGATTACCATTATGGTTGTTTTCCACTCAGGTAATCCCGAATGCAGTTAGTGCTTCAATCACAAGCACTTCCCCCCAAGAGCATCAACCTCATGTTGATCCTTCACCTTCTTCACCAATAAGGTATTATTCTCCTTCTTCTCTTGCAAGGTCACCTTCTATTTCATCTTCTTCGTCGAGTGAAAGTTTTGAAGCTAGTAACCTGGTGAATAAGAAGAAGAAGAAAATAAATATTAAGATGAAGAAAGAAAAGTGAGGGTCAAAACCTCTGATCATTGTCAAACATGTTGGAAAACAACCAGTTACTTTTAATCGTGCTGGGAGTGTTGATGATGTCAAGATCACCCAAACAACCCACAAGCCCAAGTACCCTTGCAGGATTTGTAAGGG
Source organism: Picea glauca (assembly GCA_000966675.3). Taxonomy (NCBI): domain Eukaryota; kingdom Viridiplantae; phylum Streptophyta; class Pinopsida; order Pinales; family Pinaceae; genus Picea; species Picea glauca. The sequence continues at coordinate 30,568 of JZKD02S0941117.1, read as the reverse complement.
TACCCATCTTCTTAAGGAATGCCCTGGTCTATCCAAGGTTATAGAAGCATGATCTACACATCCTCGCCAACCTATGTCGTTAGCCTCTGAACAACATGTTGATGACCTCCCGTCAACTAGTCACGATACCGTTGGGAAGAAGAAAAGTAGAGTCAAGTTCCCGTGCATGTTATGCAAAGGGAGTCATCTCACTCACCTTTTCCCTCATATGGAAGAAGCCTCGAAATTTCTAGAAGACATACCTGTTTCACAGCCTCAACTTCCAACCGCTTATTGCAAGCTTACTCTTGACCCTCCAATAGTTGATGGAATGATCACTCCAGTCCCTTCACCAGTTAATCTGATTGATCATGTCGTCAATCTGGTCATGTTCTTAATTAAACCAATTAACAAAGTGGTCGATCTGATCCCATCTTTGGTCAATCCCACTCTCCCTTCAGAGAATGTTAACAAAGTGGTTGATCCAATCCCATCCTTGGTCAACCCCACTCTCCCGTTAGAGAGTGAAACCCAAGTGGTCGATTTGTTTCCACCTGTCGACCCCATTCTCCCCTTGGAGAATGAAACCCAAGTGATCGATCTATTTTTGTCATCGGTCGATCCCACTCGTCCTATGACGAGTGATAAAATGGTTGATTTGATCCCATCATTAGTCAATCCCACTCTTCCTCTAAATACTATCTGTGTGGTCGATTTGATCCCATCATCGGTCGGTCCTCCTCTCCCACTCAAGAGTAAACTTGATACTACCCACATTTTTCTTGTTAATACAGACTCTACCATGTTGGGGGCTATTCCTCCTTCTCCCATGGAACCCCCTTCAAGTTATGAGGCCATCCATTTTGATTGGGGTGTGCTAACTAGACGTCGTCTTCTCTCTCACATTCCTTTCCATATTACAGTGCAAGTTTGTAGTCTAGACGTTCCTCATATGTTGATAGATGAAGGTTCGTTAGTTAGTAGTTTGTCCTCTATTGCTTGGAAAGATTTGGGTTATCCTCCAATTGTGTCGGTTACACAAAATCTGTTAGCTTTTAACAAAAGAACTAGTCAACCTTTAGGGACCCTTCCTTAATTTCCTGTAACTTTGGGAGGGAAAAATGTCTTTATTGACATCATGGTAGTCCAAGAACGATTGTATTTTTCTTTACTCCTTGGGAAATATTATGTCTATTCCATGAAAGCTATTATGTCTACTCTTTTTCATGTGATATATTTCCCTCACGATGGATGAGTTGTGACTGTTGATCAACTTTCATTCATTGAACCTGACTAGATTGCCTCCCTAAATGTTTCTTATATGTAGATGGTGTCACCCCCGCCACAGGTCAATTATGTGGCATTGTCTCCCATGGCTTAGAATTCTGATGACTTAGATACAGTAGTTGACATGGTGATCTCTTCAATAGGGTTGTTAGAGCCTGATATCTTTACTCCTATCGCGACCCTCGACATGGTGTCCTTCCAGAGTGTGTTTATTCCTTCCAGTGAACACCTCTTGGAAGCCATGACTGAGTTTTGTCCCTTGACATGGTGTCATTCTGGAGAATTGTCCTCTTGGAATCCATGATCAAGAAACCACTTTCAAGGATAGTTTTTGCATCTCTGCGGAAATCTCATTAAAAGTGAAACAAAGGTTCCCAGGATAATTTTTACATCTCTGAGGCAACCTCATTAAAAAATGAAATAGAGGTCTTTGAGCATGGTTTTTTGATTTCAATATTATTAAAAAATGAAACTAATTACGAGGATAGTTTTTTGTCTCTGTGGAAACCTCTTTAAAAAATGAAACCGAGGTTACAAGCATAGTTCTTGTTTCTATGTCAATCTTGTTAAAAAATGAAATAGTTTTCCCCCTCTCTGTTTGAGTCAAGTCCTTCATCTAGTATTTGAAGCTTCATTTCCTCCGCCTTTATCGTTGGATGAAATGAAGCTTGGGGGGAAATACTTCGAGCCTCTGGACTTCATACTGAAGTAGAACTGTTAGTTTCTTAAGCTGGGGGCTAAGTACCAACCATCCATGTGTTATGCGTTGGGAAGTTCCAAGCATTGTTTTTGTTTAGTTTTTAAGCTTGCGTAAAACTGAAACCAGCTACCTCAAGCATAGTTTCCTGTAGTTCAAGCTTGCGTAAAAATGAAACCAGGTCCAAGAATAGCTTTTGTTTAGTTTTTAAGCTTGTGTAAAAATAAAATCTATCCCAAGCATAGTTTGGTTTTGTTTTAAAGCTTGCATAAAAATGAAAAAAATCCCGAGCTTAGTCTTTGTTCTTTCTCATTCTCGTAAATACATGAGAATAAGTTACCGAGATTAGTCTTTTTTTTTTCTCGTGCTCGTAAATACATGAGAATGTAACTGAGTATACTTTTATCACTTTTTTGGACTCATAAAGGTTATATGAAAAAGGAACCCCCTGGAGTTCCCTTTAATCTCTTTTTAGACTCTCTAAACATGAAAATATTGTTGAGCAATCTTGTTATTTTCACTCTTGTTAAAGTATTTGAAGAAAATGTCTGTTGAGCGATATTTTATCTCTTTTTCGGTCTCATCAGACTACTTTACGAAAAAGTAACTGAGAGAGTTCTTTTTTGAGTGTTTTTCCAGACTTTGTAAACATGAAACCCCCCCGAGTTTTCTTTCTTTAGACTCATAAAACAAACATCGAAAGGCCCATATGGGACCGAACCACTCCTTCCTAGGGTTCGTTAAACATACTCTGAGGGACTCATCTGAAGGATGAGCTTACATTACAAGCATATGTTATCCTCCTCAAGCTTGTGTAAAAATACAGAGGTACTTGCCATAAATGGTGGGGGGGAAATTGGGAAAGAAATGTATCTAAACCTGTATTCTGTGGAAGAGTCATTTTTGAACATGACACCCATTCACTCGCCTTATGTCTAGGTTGAAAAATCCACTTGCCTCTTGATCATACTTCTATAAGATTACAAATTGGTCTGTGATCCCTGTTGTTGAGCCAGTGCTTCCAATATAGTTGTCGCGTCGTCAATATGTTCAAAGAGAAGTTCAACCCGAAAATCCTTCTATTGCGTCAGCCATTTTTGCAGTTTTTAAGCCTTCTATTGCATCGACCATCCCTAATTCAGTCTTGAATCACTTGTTACTCTGATCTACATCAAATCTTGTTACTTGTTTCGTGTCAATGATGTGGGATAAATTAAGGCCCTTATGTGATGAGTCTTTTCCTATCGAATTCAACTCATTATCCAGGAATTAGACTTAGAAACTAATTGGTACCTTGGAACTTGCATGCCTCAATGGTAGGTTTCCTCGCTTTCGACAGTGGGTTTTCATTATTGACCCCTGATCGGGAGATTCCATCGAGTGTTCAACTTCAGCTCATTGATTCACATTTGTTGGATTGTACCGGAGTACCTTGGGATTCATTGACATTAATGGTGATTCCCCTTGCACTTGTTAACGGTATACATTAATGACCGGTAATCAAGTGGTTTCTACCATGTTCGACTTCAACACATGTATTCACATGGTTAGATTCATACTATAGAGTGGTAGAGATGAAGACCCTAGATATTTTCTGATAGTTCCAGGTTGTGTTGGAGTATATTCAGTGTACTGTTGCATGGATCCACATTGTATGTCTGGTGGCTATGTTCAAATTTGAGTCTTTAACACATAGATCCACAGTGTATTTGTGGTGCCTATGTTCAGATTTGAGTCATATTGGCATGGATCCACAGTGTATGTTTGGTGGCCATGACCTGTCTTACTTGACATTGATCTTCGCATGTCGGAATTTATGCTTCGAGTCATTTGTATTCTATGGGAATGCCTACCTCGGTGATGATATATTATTGTACTATATTTCCTTGTTTGTTGGCAGGTTTCTGACCGACTTTTCTTTGTTCCCTACACACACTCGACAAAGTATTTCAGCTATCACTCTGTTCTAACTTCATACTTTAGGGGGCTCTCTGTTACACATTATTTTCATCATCCCTATGACCGTTAATGATGTAAACCTATCTATTTCCTTCAAAGGGGTCAGTGGCTTGAGTTCCTGAAGAAGGAAGGCAGAAGAACTTTTCCTGAGAAAAGAGGTTGCATTCTCCTTTGTAAAAACCCTATAAAAATGGAATTTCATAGGTTCCTATATAGGCAGGGTGTGAGAATGCCTGATTCTCTAGGTTTCACCATAGCTAGGGTGCGAGATGTTCGCAGGTTGCTCTATAGGCAGGGTGCGAGAATGCCTACACGTGGGAAAAACAAGTGTTTTCTCGAATCTTCTAGAAGGAGGAACTTCTATGGTGAGGTGGCATCCGAATGGTTTGGATCTTACTTTATTTTATGATTTAGAGGGATCATCCTAACCTCCTCGCCTTATCCTCTTCAACTTATAAAAGGAGAGGAGTTCTCATGGAAAAAGTTGGTTTTGGTTAGCTTGGAGCTTTGGAGCTTTTGCTAAGTTGGATTTGGCTTGGGATTGTTAACTTAGTTAGAGTGGATTTGAGATTTACTTTGTCAAGAGAGATTGTGAATATTATCAGATCTATGCTCTCAGAATTCTTGGAGTGAAAGTGTGTGGGGAACGAAGGACAATTGGAAGGGACCTTACGACATCAAGGCCATGGTTTTAATCTCTCTTTCACATTTAATATGATACAATAATATGATTATTTCCTTCAAGACTTGTTGTGTTTTATTGTATGATTCCTTGATCACATACATAGGTTTATATTGAGTTTATGCTATTTCTATCACTTTGGTTGGTTGTGTTCTTTTGCAAGATCATCATTGTATGAACGTTGGAACGGAGCTAGGATGGCGATAGAAAGAGGAAACAACATTTAAATGGTATGTCACCCATCCCTCTTTAGTTAGTAAATTCAATTTCTAAAAATTAAGGAAAGCGTCATGTTCTGGTGTGTTTTGTTCTAGATCTAGGTGGATCTAGGGAGATCAGTTAGTGTCCGCACCTACCGATTAGTCCGATAACATCCATCGAAGAATAGTAATAAGAACTTTGTTTATTTATTTAACCTGGACATTGCCCTATGGGTAATAGGGGGTTGAGTTTTCATGCCGAAGACCCAATTTTTCAGTAAGCTCGGACATCATGAAATTTTGAAAATGGCTACCATGATCAGTAACAATAGCTTGCGGGATTCCAAATCGAGTGATAATGTGATTAAATATGAACAAGGATACATTTTTTCTTGTGTTATCGAATGTAGGCATTTCCTTGGCCCATTTCGTGAAATAGTCCACGACTATGATGATGTATCCATGAACCCCAACCAAGTGAGGGTTACATGTCATAAAGTCAATGCCCCATTTTGCAAAGGGACCAACATAAACTACAGGGTGTAAAGGAGTGGGATAAGATCTTATCTTGTTATTGTACGTTTGAAAAGCATGGAATTTTTGGACGACAGTAATATAGTCTTTAATTAAAGAAGGCCAAAAATACCCTCCTCGTAAGATCTTTTGGGCAATAGCATACCCAGACATATGACCGCCACATGCTCCAGAGTGGCATTCATTCAAAGATTTATCAGCCCCATCATAGGTGAGACATCGTTGGAATATGGAGTCAGTACCACGACAATAAAGAGTGTCATCGAGAATTATGTATTGATGGGCTTGGTACTGTATATGACGATGGTCAATGCTAGAAAGGTCGGGCTGAAAAGTTTGAGTCTAGAGATAAATGATAATATATCCATACCAAAGTTCATCGAAACTGATCAGAAAAAGGGATTCATTAGGTAAATAATCCTTTGCCACATTTTTTGTCTCAGTGGAGGGAAGGTCACATATCAGTTTGGAGAAAACTAGGGATTTCTTAGACTTAGCACATTCGAACTCTAATTCAAACTCCTGGAGAATCACTATCCATTTGGAGTATTTTCCCCCTAGAAATTGGTGCGTAAGAATATGTTGCATAGGGTTTCAATCAGAAATAATAGTGATCTTTCGTAATAGGATATAGTGACAAAAACGTTGGGTAGCTTGAATAGCTGCCAAGGCCATTTTTTCCACATGTAGGTATTTGGCTTCGTTGGTCATGTGACTTCGAATCAGATAGTAAATTACATGTTCATTGTGTGAATCATCTTTTTGGACTAAAACCATGGCAATGGTAGAGTCCGAATTAGCGAGGTATAGGAAATAATCTCGACTATAATCTGGGGGGAAAAGTAGTGGTGTATGGGTTATAGCAAGTTTCAAAGATTCAAAGGATTTATTCGCATTAGTGTCCCATAAAAACTCATAACCTTTCTCTAATAATCGAGTAAATCCTAGCGTTAACTCAACGTAATTGAAAAAACTTTACCTTCCCTTGCAAACTTTGCAGTTGGCGTAGCGAGGAAGGAGGAGGTATATTAAGGATCACCTCAACCTTCAAAGGATCCACCTTTATCCCATGACATGATACAATATAACCGAGAAGTTGGTCGGACTCCACACAAAAAAAACATTTGTGTGGGTTCAAACATATACGATAGAAATGACAGTGAAGAAAAATGGTTGGGAGGTGTGTTGGGTGATCGTGATGATGCATGGCATGCGCCAGTAGGTCATCGAGATATGGCTGCACAATGTGCTTGATATCATGAAAAGCGTAAGACATGGCACATTGAAAAGTCGCACTAGCATTCTTCAAACCGAAATGCAGTTTCCGGTAGGTAAAGGTACCCCGAGGACAAATGAAAGCGGTTTTGTGTTGATTTGTGGGAAAAATGTTAATCTGATTATAGCTGGAGAAACTGTCCATCAAAGAGAATATTTCACTCCCAGCACAATCGTCGAAGAATTTGTCAACGAAGGGGGTTGGATAATTGTCCTTAGAACAATCTTTATTGATATCCCTATAATCAACACATACAAGGATTGTTCATTGTTTCTTATTGACCGAAACTAGATTGGATACCCAATTGGTTAAATCCACAGAATATATCAAGCCATCTTTAAGAAGTTTCTCAACATCAAACTTGATAGAATAGGCTTTATGAGGGTGGATCAGGTGAAGTCTCTGTCAGATAGGTTTAGCATTCGGTTATGTCTTAATTTTGTGTATAATGATATTGGGGTCAATACCCGAAATCTCTTCATAACTCCATGTGGAAATGTCATGAAACTCTTGAAAAAGGGACTTATAAGTGATGACTTCATCAGTGGAACACGAAACTCCGATGTGAACATTTTAGACAGCTTCAGGTTTAATGGATATGTCAAGAGGAACATTAGGAAAAATGTTACTCAATTTCCCTTCATATAACACATCGTGTGTGGACTTAAGTGTATTTTTTGATTAAGTGAGAGGAGGAGATTCGATGGATTTCAAACAAGCAACTAACATAACACACGTCGAGGCACCCTCGTTAATAACAGTTCTACAGATATTCTTTTTCTCGACAACAAATTGGATTTGAAACACTAGCTGAGGGGGTAGCCTTGGAATATGATCTTCGAGCTCAAATATTATCAAATTCGTATCCAAGGGATCAATTCCACCAATGGAATTTAACAGTTCCTTTCATTGAGTGGGAAAAATTTGAAGGACTTCGAGAGCTGACATTGTGAAGGGTGCTTATGCAAGGTCTTCTACAATATTGTAGTTTTGAGTAGCATGAACATGAGGATTAAAGGCATACTTTCAAACAATTCCCTTTCTGGGGTAGGAGAACTGTATCAGGGATCGGTCCTTCAAGATGAACAGGACCATTGGGAGGTGGAGTTGAAGGAGGTGGTTGAACCAATGAAGGTGGAACATCGTCAACTTTCTCCTTAGAAGGAGAGTAATATTTGGCCCGAGTAGTAAGTGAAACGTCATTCTTGTTAGAATCACCAGTACACATAAGGACATACAAAGTAGTGTAAGAAGAAGGTTGATCATGGATGGCCAATTGGATCTATTGTTGAGAAGAGAAGGGTTGAGAAAAAACGGTAGGTGTAGGAGGTTTCGCGGTTCCTTGAAGGAACTTTGTGATCTCGGCACGTCTTGGACAATATTTCATGTAGTGATATGCACCATAGATAAGGAAAGGATACCGAGGTTTTCGTTTATCCTTATCATCGAAGAGTTGTGTCTTGGTCTTGTCATATTGTGGATTATTATTTTTATCCTCCTTATTATTACCCTTTCCTTTTTTAGATTTATTTTTACTGGTAGGGGTAGATTGAATGACATTAACTTTCGAAGTTTTACCATTGGAAGGAGTAGTAGTCAGAGCAATTTGAACATTAGAAGCATGGGATTTGGGATTGGTGTGAGAGACATGTGCAGATTGAGGCTGAGCATGAAAAGTACCAATCATGCCTTCAACAACATGAGAAGTTGTTGGGATTTTTGAGGTAGCCGTGGTAGAAGGGAAAGGAGCATCAGGGAGTAACTCGTAAAGAGTGCCCATTTGTGAATAAATGATATCTAGGTATTGAGCATGACTAATCATCCCCTCTTCAGTAACAACTCCACCCATGGAAATATCACAGGAGATTTCATTAACGAATGATTTGGTGAACCATTCAGCCAATAACTGATCAGGAAGGTTAAGTTTGATCAATCCTCTTCTGCATATCCACTCATGGATGTGATCGAAAATGTGAGTGGCAGAGGATTGTTTAAAGGAACTCAAAATCTCGGTTCCTGTCTCATAACAGATGGGGATTTGGTAATGTGTGAGAAAATCCATGGAAAGGGTGTTGAATTCATTAAAGAAACTTCGTGTTAATTCTATATACCACTTTGCGGCTGAACCCATGAGAGTTCGTTGAAAGAGATGTAATCGAATGGAGTCATCGATCAAATATTTGGACGAACACCAAAGGTGGAAAGTCATAACATGATTCTTTGGGTCTTCTCCTAGCTTACCATCAAATTTGGGAATGTCGGACGGTAACTTGGCTGAGGTAATGTGCAAATGGGGGGAATGTAAGATATGATCATTCATGATTCTAGACAAGTCGGGTAGATCCAAATTGGCTAGAAAAATGAGTTGTCTATTCACATGAGGAAACTTGTGACTTTGGGGAGGAAGTCTCATCGGTATACCAGTATGACTGTAAGAAATCTGCATGTACATGGATTTTCCTGACAAATTCAGACGAGGATGTGGAGGCATATAGCTGATAGGGTTGGGTTGGATGGGAATGTTCCCTTGAAAATGGACATTAGACTGAACGTGTGGACCCCAAGTGGAACTCAAAGAACCTGGATATGGCTGGCCTGAATGAGGGGGTATAAACAGGGTGCTCTGAGGTTATTTCCCCCTGGATGATTATGGATTTTCTTAGGCAAGAAGGTTCCAAAGGTGGGATGGTGAACCGGATGTGTTATGTCCCTATAGAAGGTTATAGAGTCCAACTTGAGGTTGTACTCCAAGTAGAGGATACCCCACAACATGATATTTCCCTTAAATGAGAATCTGGTAACCAGAAGTGAACATATGATGGCTGCTTCCAATTAGATTGGAACTACTAGGGCCAGATCCCCCCAAAAAAGGTGGATAAGACCCTCTGAAGAGGACCTAGGAAGTTGTAGGAAAAAAATGGGTAGCAGCATTGTACCCAGGTGGAACAAAAATTCCAAAAACACTGGATGGAACCTGAGTAAGGATAGCAGTGGAAGGATTCAAAATTTGATACCCAGGAGGGAGTGACGGGATAGGTCTAGATGAGGGTGGTGTGCCAATGGGAGCTTGGATAACCACTACATTCCTGGTAGGAATAGTCATAACGTGTGGGACCATAGTAAAATGGGCCATCTGGAGAGAAAACAATGAGCTAGGACCAACGTACTGTGTGTCTAGAATGATGGTGATATGGGTGGTTGCACCAGAAAAATGGTTTAGCAGCACTGTGTAGGTAGCATACACTTCAGGTTTTTGTGATATGACAAGTTTATCAACACCTACCCCTGAACCGTAAAGGTCCAGCACTATGCGAGGAGGGATTATAAATATGTCGGTAGTCCAAAAGGGATCACCAACTCTAGGGCCTAAATAGGGTCCTATCGATATTCCATAAGTGTCAACAACAAGTTATCCAGATGAATTCAGCTAGAGAATACGTCTCTCGTATCCAGAAGGAATGCAGAAAGCCTCTAGAGAATCATAAAAAATTTGGAAACTTTCTAAAGAGGTGGAATCTTCCTCTTGTGAGGTTACAGTGACTTGTACCCCGCTCTATTGAGGAGATCCCTCTGATGAATGAGGAGGTAGAGGGACAGAATCCTCCATACCTTCTGGAGGAAGTCCTTGTATCCTATGCGAACAACATGGAGGGTCGATGTTGGAGGAACCAAATATTTTACGCAAAAAATCTATGGCCAACTACGAAAACAAACAACACTCACTAATAAAATGTAGAAATCAAACCAAGCAGACAAACCTTCTTATTTCAAAGTCATTAATTGGTGATGAAATCCAACGTCGCGAAGTCAATATAGGAAGGGGCTAAGATAGAGTGGGTCGAAAATTTACGTTGATGACCTGCTTAACGGACTTACACCCTGGTGCAATCTCCCACACATAATGGTGGGTATACCCTCCAAGAAGCCCAAGTGATTCTGGCCAATGTCAATTCTAGGTATCGTGAAGACTTTCTCCTCCACAATCACCTCGTGTAAGACCCTAAAGAGATAGGCAACTAAGCCTACCAAGAACAACAGTGATTCCTGGGGAAATAGTCGAAAGTATGATCCATGTGAAAGGGTAGGGTATCTATCTTGAAATCAATGTGATAGGCTTCCACTCATCATTGTGGGTATACCTTCAAGTGAACCCCATAATATGCACAATCTCTACACCAAGACCAACAAAGTAGGGTGAGTAACTCTACTAGTCTTAATGTGACCTTAGGTTTGACCCTTGTGTGAGAAGGGCTTCTCAGGACAAAATGTTGCAAATGGATTTGAACACTCCCTATCACAAGATGCTATTGTGTGTTTTGTGATTTGAAGAGTGTGTCTCACAACCTATTCCAAATTGCTAGCCTAGTTAATGTTGGTGTAAAAGATCCCTAGAAAATAAAAGTTATTAATTGAATTTTAGATTACACAATGTTTTTTAGTGGTTGTTGTTCACTCAAGAGGGAGATGGAAATGAAACCAATGTTGTGTGAGACCTTGACCCAACAATATGCAAATAGATATGAATGATGCAAACTTTTGTTCAATGAATTATATCTACAATATGAAGAATATATCTTTCCAGAAATACAAAATCTACAAAATATAATTTATTTTCTTGAATGAACTACAATTCCAAACAATCATAAGAAATGAAATTTCATTTGTTCTCTTTGACAGTGTTGAATGCAAATATTTTCTCTATGAATGATTACTTAAAAGAATAAATGACTTTAATTTTCCTTTCTGGAACCTGATCAAAGATATAATAAAGAAAGGAAATGTAATCAAAGAAAATGGAAACACTCAACATAAATCCAAATCAAACTTTCAATGAAGATAAAAACAAAGATGACAAGAAAGTGTTTGCTAAAATGCAAATGAAAATGACTTTCCAATCAACTAGAAATCCAAAAAATGCAACAGAATCCAAGACTTAAATCATATGAAAGACTTTTAATCAATCAATCACTTAGATTCACAATCATAGATTATATCCTTGTTGATAAAAATCAAGAAGAAAAAGATTACAAAATGATAATAAAAGGTTCGCAATCTTTGAAAATCAATCAAAAGAAAGTCTTACACTCAACAATCAATCAAATAATGACCTAAAAAGGACCTCAAAAGTGCCTCCCATATGATCAAAGAAAAAATGGGAATCAAAAGACAACAATACCCAATCCAAAAAATTATACAGAGACCATTGCATGCCAACAATAGGTTATATTGCGGAAATCAACAGTTTTCGCAGGCTAACAATGGGTAGGGTGCGAAAATATTGCACTAGTCTAAACGGCTAGGGTGAGACAAGCTAAGGCTTTCGTAAGCTGCATATAGAATGCAGTGCAGAAATGTCTGTAAACAAAATAAAATTGGAAAGAGGGTAAAGAATCTAAGTAAACTTTCAGGTCCAGAAAATCTAGATTAATCCCTTATAGACTTTGAGATTGAAATAGAATGAAAAAAGATAGGCTAAGGAAAAATGGACAACAAAAAACCAAAAATAGGTTGTATCCCCAGTGGAGTATCCAATTTTATTATTGGATATATCAGTAAATGTAGACATAAAATAATCTCCTTAGATCCACCTAGATCTAGAACAAAACAATACAGGATGTGGCGCTTTCCCTGAGCTCTAATAATTGAATCTACTATCAAAGAAAGGATGAGTGACATACCTTTGAATATCTCTTCCTTATGACTTTGTTTTCCCTGCTTCTCTCTGGTTCTCTTGTGATATTGATCCTGCAATGAAACACAAACCAACCAAAGTGAAAGCAACAATAATATATTCAATGACAACCTATGCATGTGATCAAGGATTCATGCAGTAAAATGAGAATAATTTTATGGGAAAGAAACATGCCACTCTATTATATTAAGAAAATGTGGAAGATACAACCAAACAACCTTGATGTTGCAAAGTTCCCTTTTGGCGGCCCTTTTCTCTTAACACACACTTGCTCCAATATTGTATGAATATGATCCACAATAACTTGATGGAGTGAGATGAAGCCCTCAAGAATCTGAAGTAGAGTTCCTCACATAACTCACATCCTATTAAACCTTAAATCAGTCCTTACTTTCTCTTGATTATTTCTTAATGCTTAATGCTTAACCTTTTCCATGAGAAATCCATCATTATATAGGAGAAGGAGAGATGGTTAAAGAGATTAGGATGATCCCACCAAATCAAAGAAGTCAGTAGTATCCCAACCATACGGATGCCACCTCATCTTATAGAATATTCCTTCTACAACTTTCGTGAATTTTATCCTTTTTATTAGTCTTAAAATGTCGCCGCACCCTACCTATAAAGAAGCATGCAGAAACTCCACAAGCCAGTTTTAGAGAAGCCTATGGAAATCAAGCATTTCGCACTGTGTAGTATTCCTAGCCTGCGAAATCCTTCTAAAAACAAGATTTGAAGTGGAGGAAACCATTCACTTTTCTCATGAGAAAGATCCTTTTGGGAGCTTGAAGACACGCTTGTAGAAATATCACCAGGGTGACCAAAATAATGTGTAACACTCTACCTCGGGTGAGGCTTCATCTGCTTCAAATGTGTTGTCGAAAGGGCTGGTAGTTAGGGTTTTGTTGGTGCGTTGTTGAAGCGTTGAACCTTGGTTCTACCCCTGTTCCAACAAGATAGTATAAAATTTTCGCATGGAGCTCATCATCCTCCTAAACCAAAACCATACCAATTTTCCCTTCTAATGCAACGATATAGAGAAAATAGTCTTTATTGTAGCCTGGAGGATTCAACAAAGGTGTCGATACCAAATATTTATTAAGATAATCGAAATATTCATGATCTCTCTCATCCCATATAGACAGAGTATCCTTCTTCAAAATATGCATGAAACCCTTAGTTAAATTTGAATAGTTCACTATGAACTGACGCAAGAAATTATCCTTCCACCATAAACCTTGAAGTTGTCTAATGTTGTGTGGTGGAGGAAATTGTATTATTTTCTAAGCCTTCATAGGATCTACCATGATCCCATGCTCAGACACTAAGAATCCTAAAATACAGCCAAACCTAATGCAGAATATACACTTGTGAAGGGTCAACCCAATGCGATAGTAACAACATCTCTGAAATACTAATTGAAGGTGAGTGGAGTAATCTACACTCTTGCGAGAGTGAGAAACGACATAATTTAAGTAATATTCTACAATATACTTAAGATCATGAAAAGAAAATGTCATGGAACATTGGAAGGTTGTGTTAGTACTCGGTAATTTCTTTTGTCTGTATCAAAGAAAGCCTTGAGGTAACTGTTTCAACCAACTTTAGATTATATTATGACCTATACAACCAGAGAGGATCTCTCATATGTCTAATGAATGGTAATAATTCAAATATTTCATCAATAAATGCACAGAGATTAGATTCTGCAATAGGACAAGTTTATTTTTATTTTAAAAGGGATGGTAGGACAAGCAAGCGAGAAAGTACCATTGGGCAATGGAGTCAATTTAAGAAAACGATAGAAACAAATGACTTAGTGAATGAACTTGAGACGATAAAGGCTAAATAAGAAACAATCTTTCAGTTTAAAATCATTGTGTGTCGTGGGAGAAAAACACATGAAGCAACTTGGAGCACCGCTGAGGATGAATTCAGAGTTCACTTAGAAGAAACATAGTCATCTAAATGGCGTGAATCTAGAGCACCACATGGTGAATTCTATATTCGAAATCACGTTCTGATTTAGAAAAAATATAGATATGAATATAAAGAACACAGGAAGAATGTACGCAAAGAGATAATATGATACATCAAACTGCTACAGTTAGAATCTTTTCATCAAAGCTTCAAGACCTTTCCATTAAGTTTCAGTCAAATTCAAAAAATTACATTCAATAGTTACTATCTACACTATTTTTCTAACCAACCAACCCCTCTCTACTCTCGTACCTTGAAACATATAGAACTATAGGTCATTTACAACTCACCATTTCGAATTCCAACCCCTTTCCCAAATTAGAAACCGTTACAAACAACAAATGACAATTTTTAACTGACTTCCTTCTTTTTAGGAGGCAAAATTATGAGAAATAGGTTTCAAAATGCCACTTGGAATTCTCAAACTGTAACATCTATGTAAAATCTGAGAACGGTTTTTGTAGGTAAGATCATTATAAAGAAAAACCTATATCAATTTCTTGAAATGAATCTTTAGCTGGCCAGAATATGGGTCGCAAAAGCATGTCGCAGACAGGAAATCATGAAAACTGAAAAATAAGGCTCAAAGATTCCTTGGAATCTCCCAATCTGTGACACATTTTGAAAATATGAGAAAGGTTTTTATTCTTTGCTTTTTCCTCGACAAAATGATCTCAAGGATTTTCAAAGTTCCTCTCCAGTTGGTCAGAAATTGATCTTTAAGTTGACCCCTAAACCAGTCATTTATGCAGCGCATCCTATAGCCTGTGCATAGGAAAATATGCTGCACGACATCATCTTGTGTGTGACAACATCCTCTGCGCAACAACATCCCTTGTGCGATAGAATTCTCTTCACGACAACATCCTCTGTGCAGCAAAATTTTATGCGTGATAGCATCCTTTGCGTCACAACATTCTCTGCATGGCAGTGTCCTTTGCGCAACAACATTTTATGCATGATAGCATCCTCTGCACAACAACATCTTCTGTGCGACTACATTCTCTGTGTGGAAACGTCCTTTGCGTGACATCATTCTTTGTGCGACAACGTCCTTTGTGCGATAACACTCTCTACACAACAACATCCTCTGCACGTTGTGCAACACATTTTACAGCGCACAGTTGCAAATGGAAATGGAAATGGGAATAATAAATGATAAAGATTCCTTTTGAAACCCACCCTGGGGGATGTTAGGTGATGCCAGGCATAAAAACAATATTGGTGTTAACAAGCATGACTTTGCAAACTGCTAACAAACCTCTAACCTTAGCGATGAAAATCATGGTGCTAACAGTTGTCTCCAATGGGGATGCTATCCTCCTTGTGAGGTAGCAAAGAACAGTATACCAAGTGCCTTAGTAATATTAAACCCAATGAAAATCCAAGCCCAAACTACTACTCCACACTGAAAACTAAAAACGCATGTTGAAAAATTGTAAATTGTTGAAAGAAATGTGCGTAGTACCGAGCTTATTTGCACTCCTACCTACCCTAACTAGTGAAAAAAATGCCAATCAAGTGAAATCAAAATGAAAATGAAACCATGCAATCACTTTATCCACTTTTTTCTTTCTTTGCACATGCTTTCTCCAAAGCCTGTTTACTAATAAGTCATTCAAAAATTTATCTATAAATTCAAATCTCAAAAAATTTAAAACATTGGGACTGTTTATCACCTCCAACAAAACTGCAAATGGATCCTCAAAAACATACATAAAACAAAAATCATGTTTCACCTCTTCCACTGCATCCTTGTTTTCATGTAATTCAACCTGTTGATTACCACAAAGAGGCTGAAAAATCTGTTGAGACTGTTGGAAATAACAATCTTCTGAATCAGAATATAGTGCTAGCTGAAATGAAACCCTTGGTGGTAAGCAATCCATATCAAACCCTAACATTGATTTACTATCATATTTATTTTCAAGCTGGTAGTTGATCACAGGATGCAAATCTGAACTGAAATAACCTTCCACATAATCAATAATAGGGTCATTAAAAGTATGAGAAGGTTGTTGGTCCTCTTCACTGATAAAAATTTTCTCATGTAAAGTAGTGTCACTGTGAATGCAATCAAACTTCACTGCTTCCTCTATTATCTCATGATTTACTTTCAGCAATTCAAAGGAAGAAAAACATAATGGAAGATAACTTTCATTGGAAAGTACATTGCTTTCTTCATATTCAACATCATACCCAGAGGATTTCTGATTTAAAACATTATAAACATTTTTCTTCAGTAATTTGAAAGACACAAAACACAATGGAAAAGTTATTTCATCTAATTCAAAACTTTCTTCATATTCTTCATTGTTGTCATATGCACATTTGCCAATTTCTTTGGGTTGTTGAAAACAATCATTTTCAGATTCAGAAAGTGCAACTGCTTGTTCTTAAGAGTCAACCTCATAGTCATCATTGTACTCATCATACCTGGGTTCACCAAAAATATTTGTAATGTCATCAAACATGAAAATTGAGGTAGTGGCTTGTTCTTATGCAAGTTGATCTACAAATTCACATTCATGGTTGTCTCAAAATGCATACATAAAACAATCAGTTTCTTTCTCATGATGACGTAGATCCAAATTTAAATCAGTATCAAAGAAAGTTGGGAGAGTAGCTTGTTCTTCAAGATGATCATCATTATTTGCAAACACATCCTCATGACATCCTTCAGGTAAACTTATGACATGATCAACCTCCTTCATATTATGCACAATTTCCGGTTCCTTAGCTTTTAATTTTTCATCCAAAATTAGAGTTTGCAGCTCCTTACATGCTTGAATATTCTCTGCAACTTCCTGAGCATTGTTGAACATCTACTACAAAGACATAGACTTCCTCTCCATCATAAGAAAATATAAGTCTGATTGAAAGGTTGTTACATAATGGAGCATGGCAACAACTTTAGGAGGTTGGAATTCTTTAGGCAGTTTATAATAAAGACTAGAAAACCTCCTATTGAAATTTGAGATGGTTTCATATTTCATTCTTCTCATGGTGTAAAAATCTTAAAGGAGTAGATCCAATGATTTTCTCTCACCCCAAAATCTATGGAAATCTTCCCTCAATTCATCCCACGAGCTAATCGACTAAGGCTGCAAATGTTTGAACCATGCTTTGGCATCTCCTTGTAAGGACTGAGAAAAGGCCCTCATAGACACATTGGCATATTCAATCTAAAAAAGGTCTATAAAATGATCAAATACCTAAATATGTTTTTCAACTGAATGTCCGTCAAGCTCTCCATCAAACCTAGGAAGGTTCTTATAATGTTTCAGAGGAAAGTCATGAAGGATGGAAGGAAATTTAAGAGGATTGTATCTTTCTTGAATCTTGGAGGGTGCGAGATTAAGAACAGAAGGTACAAGCTCATATTTGGTTTCATTAATCTCACAAGAATGATCATGAACATCATATGGCTCACACAAAGGATCTTGGTGAATATCAATTATACAAGAAGGAGGTACACCTACAGTTTTCCATAGAGGATATACAAGGGTAGATCTTTAGGCTTCATTTGAATGCAGTAAGTGAAGAAATATTCTTTTGAAAAACTCAAGAAAGGACAAGAAGATATTGAAAAAATAGAAAATTACTTCTTGGACTAAAATTATGCTCGAGTACTTGATTTTCCATACTTCTCTTCCATATATCTATCAACAGGTCTCATTCTCCAATGGAGTCTTTGAATCACATTTGAAGCTTGATTGGAGTTGCCAGGTGAATGGTATAACCACCTTTTGTTTGACCTATGTTCACCATTAGAAGTCAAATCTGATCTTTGTCATTTTATCCCAGGGAAAATTTCACCTTCGTTCCCCAACATCGACGCCAAAATGTTTGCACTCCGTAATTTCTTTAGGTTGTATCAAAGAAATCCCCAAGGTAACTATTTCAACCAACTTTAGATCATATTCTGACCTGTACAACCAAAGAGGGCTCTCTCATATGTCTAATGACTGGTAAAAATTCAAATATTTCATCAATAAATGCACAGAGGCCATATTTTGCAATAGGACAAGTTTATTTTTGTTTTAAAAGGGATGGTAGGACAAGAAAGAGAGAAATTACCATTGGGCAATGGAGTTGATTTAAGAAAATGATAGAAACAAATGAATTAGTGACTGAACTTGAGAGGATAAAGGCTAAATAAGAAACAATCTTTCAATTTAAAATCGTTCTGTGATGGGAGAAAAACACATGAAGAAACACATGAAAGCACGTACACAAAGAGAGAATACTATACATCAAACTACTACAGTTAGAATCTTTTCAAAAAAGCTTCAGGACCTTTGCATTAAGTTTCAATCGAATTCAAAAGGCTACATTCAATAGTCACAGTCTACACTATTTTTCCAACCAACCAACCACTCTCTAATCTTGTACCATGAAATATATAGAACCATAGTTCCTTTACATCTCACCATTTCTAATTCCAACCCTTTTCCCAAAATAGAAACCGTTACAAACAAAAAATGACGCGTTTTAACTGACTTCCTGCTTTGTGGGAGGCAAAATTATGAAAAATAGGCTTCAAAATGCCACTTGTAATTCTCAAAATGTAATAGTTATGTAATACATGAGAATGGTTTTTGTAGTTAAGCTCATTCTAAAGAAAAAAATATCTCAGTTACTTGAAATTCATATCCATTTGGTCAGAATACTTGTCGCAAAAACATGTCTCGGATAGGAAATCATGAAAACGGAAAAATAGGGCTCAAATATTCCTTCAAATCTCCCAAATCATGACACATTTTGAAAATATGAGAGAGGTTTTAATTATTTTGTTTGTCCTCGACAAACAAATCTCGGGGATTTTTAAAATTCCTCTCCAGTTGTTCATAAATGGATCTTGAAATTGACCCCTAAACCAGTCATTTACACAGTGCGTCATGTAGCCTGTGCGCGACAACATCCTGTGCGTGAAAACATCTTTTGCGTGATAACATCCTGTGAAAAAAAGCATCCTCTGCATGATAACATACCCTTTTTGACAACATTCTTTGCATGACAACATCCTCTGCACGACAACATTCTCTACGTGACATCATCCTTTGCACGAGAGCATTCTCTGCGTGACAACATTTTCTATGCGACAACATCCTCTAAGCGATGAAATCGTTTGCTCAACAAAATTCTCTGTGTGACAAATTCCTTTGGGTGAAAGCATTCTCTACATGATAATTTCCTTTTCACGACAACACTCTCTGCATGACACCATCCTCAGCGGGTTGTGAAACAAATTTTGCAGCACGCAGTTGCAAATGGAAATGGGAATAATAAATGATAAAGGTTCATTTTGAAACCCACCCTTGGGGATGTTAGATGATTCCAGGCATAAAAATAATATTGGTGTTAACATGCATGACTTTGCAAACTGCTGACAAACTTCTAACCTTAGCTATGAAAATAATGGTGCTAACAAGTTGCTCCGACGTTTTTAAGGTTGAAAGGAATTTTCCAGTATGAAAAAGTACCCAAATAAAAATTAAACTTCATCTTATGTTGATCCTCGGGTTTGATATGAATTTGATTATACCTTGAAAATCCTTCCATAAAATAAAATGCTTTTCTTCCCATGAACTCGTTAAGAATCTGGTAAGTGAAAGGAGTCGAGAAGTTATCTTTAGGACAAGCCTTGTTCAGGTCTCGAAAATACATACATACGCAGATGGTTCCTTTCTTTTTTATTTATGGGAATGAGGTTGGATACCCATTTAGTCAAGGGAACCAGGTATTTGAAACAACATTAAGTAGCTTCTCCACCTCTTCCTTAATAGCAGAGGCCTTCCTATGATTAAAAACTCTAACATGTTTTTGAACAAGTTTTGCATCTGGATAGGTTTTAATTTCATTTTCAAAAATGTTGGGATCAATACCTGGCATCTCTTCATATGACCAAGTGAATACATCACAAAATTCTTTGAAGAGACCGGTGTAGATATGAAGTTATTCAGGAGAACAATATGCACCGATATATACGTTCTCAAGTTTTCCAGGAATATGAGAGATGTCGATTGTGACTGTGGGATAGATATGCACCATGTTTCCTTCAGCATAAATACCATGCATATCTAATGGAACTACGATGTGACCAACCATCTCACTCAAGGTAGATCTAAAGTCATCTTGTTCGATCTTAACAATCTCTAGGAGGAAATAGGATCGATGATGCATATCGTCCCAAGGCCTATCAGGACCATAGATGGCCCCTAATATGGATTCATTTGAAGGTAAAGTATCTTCAAGGAAATCATGTGAACAATATGATTGAGTGTCCCATACAGGCTCTAGAATAGGATCCACCTCATCTGTCTGCGAGGAGGAAGGATCTAGGTCAGCAGTAGCATCGATAATAGACTGATATGCAACCTCTATTGTTGACAATGGAATTTCCATCCCAATGTGAAAATGACCTTCGTATGACATAGTCAGGGAAGGTATGTTGGGTTGTTGAAATACGAAGTACGAAAAGGAACGAACCTCATCAATGAAAAAGACTCATTAGAAATGGTGAATTCATTCCATGAAATCAAAGCTACCCATTAGAGAGGAAAACATTTCGACACCAACATCCTCAGTTTCCTACTGATAATTGTCGATCACAGAGACCAAAGGTCCAACTGATACACTAGGACTATTTTGTGCAAAGGACAACTAATCATTCATCATTATTTTCCCTTCATGAGGAAAACATAAAGTTAGGAAAATGGACAAAACAACGAATGTCATGGCATAACTCCAATTATGCCCTAGTAGTAAATTATAGTCGAGAGGTGCATCAACCACCTCGACATCAACCTCCATTGTCTTCCCACCTAACTGGACTAGAAAAGAGGGAATAATTTTGTTAATCCCTAAATACTGGCACATTACCCCTTAATTGGGGAATATTACATTAGTAATGTTATTTTATTTATGTCATCTTGGGTCCATTAGTTGTAATTGTACCTACTAGTCTCCCATATATACCAAGGAGACATTTCCATTTGGAATCATCTTGTACTTGAACATTTATGTGGTGTAAAAGGAGGTTTCCCCCTTGAAGAGGCTTATTATCTGAAATTCTCTCTTTTTCAAGGCATTGAGTACATATTATGAGGTTTTTCTATGCTATATTGATATTTGGTTCTTAACATATGGTATCAAAGCTCAAGGTATTGGGGTTTCGCTGCTACATATGAGACACCTTGGAATTTTCAATATAATTTTTTTTCTATGACGTTTTAGAAGGAACCATTTGGAGGATATTTATAAGATGAATCAAGGTACGTTGGGTTAAAATTTAATCTCTTGATGCCTTATACTTTCAAAGATACAACCTATGTAAGATAGGGTTCTGGAATCATCCTGAATTGAGTCATTGAGGAATTTTCACTATAAATTGTTTTTGTAATGTTTTAGACCCTGGAATCTAGATATTATTCACATAAATTATTAAGGTATTTGTGATAAACATTTCATCTTCTGGGTCATCTTACATTCGTAGATACACCCTATGAAAGATAGGGTATCTGAATAGTCCTATTGACTAGTGTCAAGTAGGTGTTCCAGGTAAAACAATCATAAATTCTTGCTAGAGTATCCAAATTGAGTGAGATTGGTTGCATTGGATAGTGGACAGTCCATAGTATATCTGGTACAAGTTTGAGAATTTATATCAATTATTTTGAGTGGGGCACTCTATACAAGTGAGATCTCCTGGAAATGAAAAAAATCATCAAGCTATGGGGATGTTACCGTAAATTCCACTTGGAACATCCAATTGTGATCAGACCTATGGCATTGCAAAAAAGAAATATCAGAGAAATACAAAAAATAAAGTTTCATACCCATAAGGTCCAAAAATTTAGAGATAGAGTAGAAGAAATATTGTCTCACGAAACCAACTCAAAATCAAGGTTTAAAAGTGATACTTGGCCAACATGCCACCAAAAAAGGGAAATTCTACACCAAATAAGCCTCCAGATAGTCCTACTTGGACTCTTGATGAAGGTGAAGAAATGTGTAGGGACATAAATGAATTACAAAAGAATACGGTGAAAAAATATGAACTACAAGGGATGATGGATTCAACTGAAGCTAAATTGGAGGCAATAGTGGATACTAAGATGGATGGTTTAAAAAGGGAGATCATGGAAGGATTGAAAAATTTCCTAATAGAGAGGACACCTAAAAGTGAAAACGTATCCCATGAAATTCATGATGAGGACATAAGGAAGATGAATCAAGAATGGAGAAACTCCAACTTTGGGTTGAAGACCAACCACGTTCCTAAGATCGATATGAG
>JZKD02S0941116.1:864345-883983 GCA_000966675.3 Picea glauca | reverse complement strand
ATATGTTTTGTCTAATATTCCTCCCCACCCCCTATTTTCTTTAATATCCCCCCCCAACCCCTTATGAGGGTGGGGATAATATGTTGTCTAATATTCCCCGCACCCCCTCCCTCATATGAAGTTGGGGGTAATATGTTTTCTCTAATATTACCCCCTATCCTCATATGAGGGTGGGGGTGGGAGATAATATTAGAGAAAACATATTATGAGGGTGGGGTTAGGGGGAAATATTAGAGAAAACATATTGGGGGTGGGGGGTAATATTACAAAAAACATATTATGTTTTCTCTAATACCCCCACTCTCATCCTATATTATGTTTTCTCTAATATTTCCCCCCACCCTCACCCTCATATATGGTAGCAGTGGGAGGGAATATTGGAGAAAATGTGTTAATATATATGTGTGTGTGTGTGTGTTTTCTCTAATAATATTTCCCTCTAACCCCACCCCCCATATAGAATAGGGGTGGGAGGGAATATTGGAGAAAATGTGTTGATATATATATATATATATATATATATATGTGTGTGTGTGTGTGTTTTCTCTAATAATATTTCCCTCTAACCCCACCCCCCCCATATAGAGTAGGGGTGGGAGGGAATATTGGAGAAAATGTGTTGATATATATATATATATATATATATATATATATATATATATATATATATATATATATATATATATATAACTTCCACTGAGATAGATATATCGGATCTTAAGAGTGTAAGTGATTACCTTGCAATTCTTTATAATTTTGTTTATGTGCTCGAAAAACATTAAGACAAGTTTTCCAAGATCACCATAGTTTTGTTGAGTTAAAAGGTTAGGAAGGTTGGTAGTGTGACAATATTTTGAAATTGAGATATAATCTGGGTATAGGTTGGACAATCTAAGAGAAAGTGTTTTTCATCTTCAATCTTCTTAGTATCACAAAGGTGACACACTCTTTCATCCCATGAAGTTTTAGGAATTGACCAACCCTTATATATATATATATATATATATATATATATATATATATATATATATATATATATATAATATTATAATAATACAGTTTTATATAATTAAAAACCAATAAAAAAAAATGAACCACTTTGTATCTTTTCAAACAATGATTTAATTTCGAAAATAAAAAAAAACAGAATGATTTTAAAATATAATTAATCTATTTTATTAAAAATTTAAACACAATAATAAATAAATTTTAAGAAATTTGACAACATGATGGAAAATATGTTTCTCCTTTACCATGGTATGGAAGAGACATACTAAGTTTAGTTAAACATTATAAAATTATTAAAAATAACGAATATAATACTTGCTTTTAAAAGTATTATAAAATTATTTATTTATGGGTGTGCAGTTTTAGTCTATGAAAATAATATAATGCATGCAAGTTGGGAGTACAGATTACATAATGCTTTCAAAACTGGATAAGGAAAGGGGAAAATTGTAAATAAATTCCTTGTTATATTTGTTGGGAGATTTGGAAACAAAGGAATGTAGTTATTTTTTAAGACTATCCTCTATCGACGGTTAGGGTGTGCAACAGAGTACTCCAAGGCTTGGGTGAATTAAAAATCGCTCAACCATTTAAGCACAATAGGATTGATAGGCCTCCTATTATTGATTGGGATCTAGCAGTGGGATTCTTTGATGGTGTGTCTCAAGATAAGGGTAATAAATGTGGGGCTGGAGATCTTTTAAAATGTCCAGTCATGGGGACATACAAACTCAAGATGAATTGTGGCAGAGGAAATAATACCAAGGGAGAACTATTAGCCTTGTGGTGTATATTATATTTTTCTTGCTACAAAAAGGTATCAAGGTTACAATTGGTAGGGAACTTAAAGATTATAATTGATTGGTTTATTAACGAAAATTATCTACAGGTGGTTTCTTTGCAGCCATGGATGTCAAAAATACAAGTATTTAGAGGGAAGTTTCAACAACTCAAAGCCCAACACATTTACAGAGAATTTAATAAAGAAGTTGAAAAACTCTCAAAAGAAGCATTGCAACTGGACGAGGATGGAATATTTTATGCAGAGGGTACATAAATACAAACAGGGACATTTGAAAGATTGGTTATCAGTTAACAAAATAGTGTTTTAAAAGGTGAAGAACTAGTATCTTTTTTGCATGTTGAATTCTGGGAAGTTTTAATAGTTGAGAGATACTCATGTAGTCTGTATTCAAGAAGTTTTGGCAGTTTTTTTATGAAAATTGTAAAAAGAACAGATTTATTTTTTGAAGCTGGAAAAGCAATATTTCCGATAGCGATATGTAAAAGACTCTTTATATTCACTAATATAAGCATTTTTTTCTGTTTGAAAAACAAACCTAGGAGTAATGGAAAAGTCATTAATACACATTCTAAAGTAGTTCAGTCCATAGTATGGTGTTTCACATATGAATTGAAGGCCCATCCAACTACATTGCTTTGCCTTAAAAATAGCAAGTAAGGAAGGACATGAGCATGTGATATGTGTTTCAAATGTGAATACAGGGCACAACTAGGTAAACTACTTTGCATAAATAGCAATAAAAAGGTGGTTAAAGCTGTGAAATGCATGGTTTGCATCTTACTTTGGAAGATTTTCTAAACTTATCAGGTAAAATGATATAAAAGAAAGAATGTAAAGCACATATTTAAATAAATTAAACTTACCATTTAAAGAATTTTTTCCACATAAAATTTCACATTATATTTATATAGAAATATAAGTTGTTCTCTTAACAGTCATTACAACAATAGATATCTTTGATTTTTCATGGATTGTTCCTAACAAAATTACAGAGAGATTTTCTAGATCCCCTACATTTACTTATGTCATCTCCAAAGAGTCTCAAAAGTGCATTTCTCAAGAAGAAAGGAACATATAGAACTCGTTCTATAGCTTACACGAAAAGAGATACCCAAAAAACATTATAACTAAGATAACACTCCCTATTGTCATCTAATATAGATTTAAAAACAAAGTGGGGACCTCATGGTCACCTTCCCATATATTGTATGCTATGTTCCTTGGTTGCTTTTGAAGAGCCAGTTTTGATAAATAGATGGCCTCTTGGTTATCTTCTCTGAAAATATGGGCAAAGGATATAGTCCTGAAGAGCTTGATGAGATCATAAATCCTATCCTTCCAATAGTCTAATGTGACAACCTCTAAAGCACCTTTCCTGTTTATCCAATCAATGACTATTTTTTAGTCTCCAAGTACTACTAAATTTGTGTTTGAAAGTCGAGACGATAGAGATAATGAAGCCCAAACCCCCAGAAGTTCAGCCTTGGCATTTGTTCATTGACCACAATTTAAAGTCCATTTATAATATGTAAGTTCATTGATCTTTATCACCCCACCTGCACCACTTTGATCGCCATTTTGTTGTGTTGCCCCGTTAAGCCACCCAATATTTTTTTTATCAGTTAGAGCATAAACAATGGTTCTGGGGTCTGAACTTTTTCCTTTTTTCTAGATATGCCCACCGCTCCTAAAGATTGGTAAACCACCTTATGTATGGAGGGATTCCCTGACTCAAAGATGCTCTTGTTTCATTCTAACCAGATATTCCAACAAATATAGGTTGGCAAGGTTGGATATAATTGATTTTGAACATTCCAATTTTCAAAGCATTCATTCACCGATGAACCATTCCACCCTGAAGAGAGAGTTTGATCTTTTTTAATTCTATCATAGACTGTAATGGTGAATGGACAGTTTACAAACATATGTTTTACAATCTCCCGATTGTTGTTGCAGAGGTGGAAATAACCTGGCCCTACCCAACCTTTATTTTGAAGGTTTTTCCAAGTGAGAATTTTGTTTTCTACTGTAAGCCAGACAAAGAGTTTAATTTTTTTTGGATAGTCCCATGGCCACATTTTTTTCCTCCAGCCTCTAATTGTTTTTTTCCACAATTTTGTAGCTATGGAATTATAAACATTTTTAACTGTAAGATTACCTGAGTTATCACCTCCCGTCCACTTTAACTCATTAGTTATATCCATAAGTTGTACCCCTGATCCAATCAGTGCTCTTCTAAACCTGTTCCATTATGTAGCTAAATCACCTTCCAGACCCATCTCTTCACTGTCAAACCATATCGAGCAGATCGTACCTGGGCGTAGATCTCGACTAGCTTGATATAGGTAATGAACATTTTTGTAGTTGAGAGTAACTACCAAATCTTCAAACAAAATATAATATTTTCCCATGCCCAGAATCATATCCGTCCCTAGAATAATGAAGTGTCCAGATCCCAGACTCCAAGCTAACCAGTGTAATACAAGATGTAAAGATTTAAGGAGATTTCTCTAAGTTTGGGAGCCCTGAGTTGTTACTGTAGTAGCCGATCTTAGCCATGTCGTCACTGTTCCATAAGGGAGGTACTTATCGTTTATGACCCAGTGCTAAATGCCATCCTTCATCAAGACTCTCCAAAGTGTGTTTGACGACAATGCCCTGTAGAAACAATAAATATTTCTTAATCCCCAGCCTCCACATTTTTTTAGCCTCGCTATTGTCTCCCATCTACATAAGTGATAACTTTGCTTATGCTTGCTTCCTGACCATAAGAAAGAGAAAACCAGTTGGTGGATCTGATTAAGAACTGTAGACGGTATATGTGTCAAAGCCATCTAATAGACTGGTTGGCTCTCTAATACTTCTTTTATAAGCACATAGCGACCTCCGAGGGATAGCCAATGATTGCACGAGTGATTAACCTCTTTTCAAATTTTGAAATGAGCCAGTGCCAATCCTCAACCTTGTAGTTGTCAGGTTTTAAGAAGAAACCCAAATATCTAAACCCTTCAAATAGATCATTAAAGTTGAAATGGAAAATTTCTTTTAAGTATTCTAGAGTGCCTTGTTGTACTCTGAAGTGGAGAAATGTGGTTTTTTGTACATTAATCATCAGACCCGACATACCACAAAAAACATCTAGAATTATATTGATCTCCTTCCACTCTTCGATCAAATCTTTTGTCATTATGAGAACATCATCCACGAATAGAAGGTGCGGGATAATAATTAATTTGGAAACCTTTATTCGGGACAACTTTCCTTCTGCCTGGCCTTTTTTTAGAGAAAGGATAAGGCCTTATCACAAGAATGAACAGTAGTGGCGACAATGGACAACCCTGTCTTAATCCTCTTCCACTCTGGAAGAACTTTGTCAACTCTCCATTGATCAGAATAGCATAGGCTGCAGAGGTTACACAACCCATGATCCAGTTTGTAGTAGGAAGACCAAAACCACATTGTAGAAGTGTTAATCGAAGAAAATACCAATTTATACAATCATATGCCTTCTTTAAATATAGCTTCATAATGATGTCTTGAAGTTTTTTACCTTTATACTGTGAAGGCACTCCTGGGTTGTTCCTCGGATAAGGGACATGATAGGATAGGTCTGGTCCTTCTTGCTATAATTTTTGCAATGATTTTGTAACATAGATTACACAGAGCAATTGGGCGAAAATCGCCAAAGGAGCTAGGACAATTAACTTTTGGAATTAGCACTATAAAAGTAGAATTAAGTGATCTGATGACCTCACCACAAATCCTTGCTTCTTCAACTGCATCTAGCAAGTCCTTCCCCACCAGGTTGAAAAAGTGTATAAATAATTCAATAGTCCACCTGTCGGGCCCTGGACTTTTGTCCTTGGTAAAATCTCTTAGAACCTCTAGTACTTCCTCACTAGAGCAAGGATTTTCAAGAATAACAACTTCTTCCTTCGTGACTATCCTTGGAAAAATCCTTACTGTAGCAATATGATCCTCTATAGAATTATGACATGTGTCCTGAAAGAAAGAGTTGAAGAATCTAGTTGCTTCTTCCTTCGAGGCCTCCTGGCTTGTGTGAACCAAACCAGATTCTTCCTTTATCTCCCATATATGCTTTTTGTTTCTTCTGTGACTCGCGAACCAGTGGAAAATTTTTGTATTCTTATCGTCGCTTTGGATCCAAATAGCCCTGTTTTTTTGTCGTCGTCGATCTTCTTCTGCTAGAAGATGTTTATTACGCTCTACCTCTAAAAACTTCATACGAAGTTCTGAAGCAGTACTAAACACTCCCTGTGTCTTCTACTTATAGTGAAATTCTAGTTCCTCTTCAAGCTTACCCAATGCTAATTGTTCTTGAAACCTTTTTCCTTTTGACTAGGACTTTACTCGTAACTTGAGTTGTTTAAGCTTCCCAACTAATCTCCTCTAAGCTCCCTCTTCCTGTTGGAATGGGTGATCATTCCACACTTATTGAACCAAAGTAGAAAATGTATCTTCTCGCAACCAGGTTGGGTTTAGTTTGAAAGGATAAGCAACAATCGAGGAACTAACTCCTAATTGTAGCATAACTAGAGCATGATCTGATATATAAGGGTAATCCACCCAAGACCTATATCTCACCGACGATGAGATAAGGTCCTCTGAAACATATATCCTGTATAGCCTCTTAGATATTTCTTCGACTCCAAATCTTCCATTTCGCCCCGTAGGAAGCACCTCCATAGGGGGGGATATCAACAAGCTGATTAAAAAAAATCTTAAAAAAATAACGCTAGCGGATCTAACAAAGTTGTGGCACCCCAAACCTCCTATGCGTTTGTAGTGAAATTCAAATCCCCAGCAACAATCAAATCACAATGAGCTAACATGCCCCTACCATCTACCTTTTCCCAGAATTGCTTACGATATGTACACGAACCATAAACATTTAAGAAAGAGATCCTCCTTTTATTAGCTATACAGGTACCTGACAAAAGAATACCACGACAACTTAGGAATGACAGTAAGTCAAAGATTTTTTGATCTCATAACACCAGAAGTCCGCTTGACTTCCCTACAAAACTAACAACACAAATCATCCACTCAGGTCAAATAGAGAACATGAAGTGTCTAGCCTTATCCTTAGCCACCAGAGTCTCTTGTAGAAAGATAATGTACGATTTTGTTTTTGTAAGAAGTCTACGAAGGGAGGCCGCTTTAAGGGCTCCTCCTACCCCTCTGATATTAAGAGAAAGGAAGATCATGATTTGGCCCTTACAAGGGATTTCATGCCTCTAAGTGCCCCATGTTCATAGTTTGATGATGGATGTTATGGATAAAAGGTTGTGTTAGTCCCATCCTTCTTGCGGGCACTCCTAGTTTTAATAGGAGAAAACTCATACCCCAATCCCCGCAACCATGCATACTCTTTCCCAGAATCCTCCCCTTCACAGGTGGATGCCCCAAGTGCTCCACTAGACTCTGCTATGTGCATTACTTCCTTCCCCAGATAGGTCGGGATGGGTATGGGACTAGTAGCCTCCCTATAAGATGGGACCAATGAAGTAATCAATCTATCAAGTGTGTGATCACCAAAATATGATTCTCTGTACCCAAGGGCAAGGCTAGTGCCTTCAACAGACAAAATAAGAGGTTTCTCTACTGTAACAGTCTCTTGGGTATTTACATGCAAGGAAGAAGTTTCATCCCTAAATTCTAAAGAATTTAAGCCCTCTGGAACAGTCTCAAAAAAAGTCTCCAAACGAACCACAAGCGAGGGTATCAAATCCAGAAAAAAAGTACTATTTAAATGGTCTCGTTCCCATGCAGATAAGGAAAAATAAAGCGAAGGGCAGTAATATTTTAGCTTACCAACAAAAGAGGTAAAAGGTTGTTCTGGACTTTCCTCTACCCTTGCAGATGTAAAATCCCTCGCCTCCTGTGTGTCCACACCAGTGGTGTAAAGGTCCTTTGACATATCCTCCATGGAGTCCTCGGAATCCAAAACCCCAAAAGCTTCATGACAGTCCTTTCACAAATGTCCAGTTCTCCTATAGAGAGTACACCGAAAAGGTATTCCCAGGTAGTCCAGTCTCTGGACCAGTATGTGGCCCCGCCAATCTATTTTGAGTGACTCCAATAGTCCAGCATGGATATCCACTTCTACCAGTACCTTTGCCATCATTTTATCTTGTTACTATTGAGCAGTTTCATCCACCTTGATGAAACGACCCAACTCATTTCCAATCGCCTCCAGTGCTTTGACATTCCACAATTAGAGAGGTAGACCCGGGAGAAGTACCCAAAGGTGGCAGTAACTGAAATATTCAGTAGTTAGGTCGAAGCGAACATGCCACCTCTTCAACATCAAACTATTGCCCCCGAAGTCCCACAATCTCTCTAAAATAATCCCTGTGTCTTCCGGATTCTAAAAAACAAAACTGAACCACCCTCTCTGCAGGGTTAGGAGCTCAGGAGAATAACCCAAAAGCGATTCCCAAGAGCACTTCATACACTCTGTGATTGACATTTTACACTGCGATCAATATGAAAATCTCCCCACCAGAGCAGAGAGAGAGAGAGAGAGAGAGAGAGAGAGAGAGAGAGAGAGAGAGAGAGAGGTTGCAAGACTCTTCAAGTCCCACGTCCACTCCCATTACCATTTGAAGCTTTGTCTTCTTTGGTTTCCACACTCGAGCAAAGCATCTAGGAAATCCCCGCTTACTCTGAGTGCGACCCCCCTGAAAAGCCTCTGTCTAAGTGCAAGTGGGAATGGTTTTCACCTCAACCGTGTTCCGACCTTCCTGTAGACCATTTACCTGGCCTCTACACTCAAAAGATAAACCGATAGGATACTTACCAGACAACAAAGTTGAATCCCAACCCTTTATCTCATAAGAGGTATAAGATTGAAAATCAAATAGAAAAATAGGATTTGACATAAATATTTCATATATATATATATATATAAAGTTTAAAAGTCTTTATTTTAGAAATAATAATAATAATAATCTAATTTAAAATTACAATCAATCTAGACACTAAATTGATATATAAAGGTAAACATACCTACTCTTTTCTAGATTTGAACTTGTAAATTTTAAAAAGAAAACATGTATTTAGACCCACTCAAACTATATTAAAAGAATATTAAAACTCTTTCAAAATTTAAAAAACATAATTTTGAAACATTTTAATTTATAACAATTTTACATTAAACTTCATAATGTACATATATTTTATCTCTTAACTTTTTCACCCTTTTGGAAAGCATATGAAAAAAAAAAACACCACCCTTTTGGAAAGCATATGACCAAAAAAAACACCCTTTTGGAAAGCATATGACCAAAAGAGACAGATACCACACGTAAAGAAAACACTTATTAGCGACACATCGGAATAGGACCCCGCGGAGACAATGAAGTTATTTCCACTCTTTGACCTTTTTAAGATAGTTGATTTAATAGAAAGATAAAATGTCCCCAAAATACTTCGAATAATCCCAAGCTTGAACAAATGAAAAATGAAAAATTAATGAAAAGGCATATTCTAAAATGTTGTCCGTTAATGCTGACTAAAAAAAATACGTCGAAGAAGGAAGTCGAAGAAGCAAGTGATTGTTTATTTTTATGTGTTTTGTTTTGCATAAGTGATTTGAGTAATTTTCTTTTCGTTATTATAAGTATAATTAAGTTAATTTTGTTTAAAATGGAAATAATATTTAATTAAAAAATATATATTTTTGTAATTAAAAGTTAGTTTAATTGTTTAATATTTAGAGCAGTTGTTATAATAATAATTTAAGTTTAAATTTTAGTGAATATGTTACTCCTTTGTATTGAGATTTTTTTAATGTAATTATTATTTATATTGAATAATATTGATATAATTTTAAAATAAATTATTATAATGGTATTAGAAAAATATTAACAAATTTTATTATTTACTTAAGTATATAAAGGTAAGTTAAATTTATTTTTAAAAACTTAAATATTATTTCTTAATAATTTGTATTTTAAAATCACCAATTCTAAGAGTATGAAATCAAAATTAATTTTCGTATTAGTGAAATAAATTTTAAAAAATGTTTATTTTTTTTTATAAAATAAAAGATATTAAAATTACGAAACCTTTTATTTCTTAATAGCAAAATAAATTTTAAAAATATTTATCTCTTTTATAAAATAAATATAATATATAATAAACAAATTAAAAATTCATTATTAAAAGCAATTTCAAAAATCCCAAAAGAACAATAATATAATAAACTTGTGTCAAGGATCAAATCAAACAAAACCTAATAACTTAAAATGTAATATGTAATTAAAGTAACCATCACTAGTAGAAATGAAATATCCACACAAAATAATTCCAAATTACATGTTTTTAAAAATTAAAAAGCTTTATTTTGATTGATTTAAAAACATATAATTATTTTGTAAATATTAATAAAAAATTTAAATTTTAAAAATATAATTATTATAAATTTGATGAGTTATTTTTAAGTTTATCATGCTTGTTGTTAGTTATAGGTTTTATTAATTTTTTTTAATTCCCTTGAGTCTAAACAAGATTAGCTCAACTCAATTGAACTCGATTTTCTTGATTCCTTTGGCCGAGGTAAAGTTAACTAAATTAGACCCTCAATTGGTCTAGAACCATACTTGAGTTTATTATACTTGTTGACCAAAAACTTAACTTTGAAACCTCTTACATTATAACCATAACACTCACACCTAACTATCTATAATATATATTTATCTCTATATTATATAAAATTAAATAATAACTACATTACTCTCATAATAAATAAATTAAAATTTATATAACAATAACTAATCTATAGCAATAACCATGGACTATTTGGCCTTTGAGTCCACGCATAATATTTTATTGATTAATAAAAAAACCTT
This sequence comes from Picea glauca, assembly GCA_000966675.3. Classification (NCBI taxonomy): domain Eukaryota; kingdom Viridiplantae; phylum Streptophyta; class Pinopsida; order Pinales; family Pinaceae; genus Picea; species Picea glauca. Next base: position 873,294 of record JZKD02S0941116.1, on the reverse strand, counting down.
TTACATGATATATCAAAAATATCTTTCTTTTTAATATATACATTTTTATATTTAAAATATTCAATATAAATATTTGTTATTTTTTATATATTCAATTTCAATATTTATAATAAAAATAAGAAAAAATGTTATTAATCTTTTTTAAAATATTGATAATCAATATATAATGAATTTAGTGAAAATTGGAAAACAAAAATACCAACTACACTGTCAACCACATATATAATGAAATACAATGGCATGTAACATGGTTACAAAATAGATTGGTGGAAGATGTGGCTATTGACTACTAGTGTATAAAGTTCAGGTTGTAAGTGTCATTTTGAGATAAACACTCTTCAAATTGTTGTCTTCTTCTCTATAAATGTTGTTCTTTTCAACATTCTGTTGCCATTTTCTCAAACCATCATTTCTTTTCAAGTTTCTCCATAGTATTAGGTGGAGTCATCAAAATCAATGAACATTCAATCTACAAGTGGATTCTTAACTGCGGCGGAGGAACAAACACAAGAGAATAACTATTGGGTGTTTGGGCTTCTCTAACCTTGGCTCATAGACTCTCTATCACTAACTTTCATGTCATTGGGGATTCAAAAATAGTAATTGATTGGCTTAAAGAAAAAGGATCTCTATAGGCAATCTCAATTGATTGTTGGAAGGACGGGATAAAGGAACTCTTCAAGCTTTTTTCAGCTATTACATTTTTGCATGTATACAGAGAAGAGAATCAAGAGGCTGATTTTTTATCCAAAAAGGCCCTCATTGCACACCCAAGATCCATAGCATGCAATCAGTGGGTAGATCGTCAAGAGGGACCAAGGCTCTTTTTAAAGTTGTACTAGCAGTGTTACTAGTGGGCTCATATGTGTGAAGACTTGTATGAAGGTTGTCTTTTTATGCTTTTTTGGTATGTATGTAAGACAAAACATCTTTTAATAACATTTTTGTCTAATGCTTGGACTGTCTAACAAGCAAGTTTTTGAAGGGCTCTTTGATGTGCTATGTAGCTTCTCTGATATGGTTAGAGATGGTTACTCAAGGAGAGTAATATGGTTGTAATGATTTTGATATTGTGAACAGATTATATATCTTAATATAATGCGCAATTTTCAGTGGAAAAAAAAGAAGGTGGAAACACAATGGAATATGTCAAAACGATGTTGAAATGCAATGGATGTGCTATCGAGGTGGTGCGTAGAACTTGATGTGCCTACAACAATGTTAAAGAATAATATGTTTTCGATCTAAAACAAATTAAAGAACCAAGTATAGGGTATAGATCTTGGGAGGTTGGATCAATAATGGAAAATGATGGCACCAGAGTTTATGTGAGGAGAGTAAATGAGAGGGTGGATTTTAGTTTTGCTCCAAGCTATTTGAATTTGTAAAATCACACAATATCTTTAATTCAAGAGATGCAAACTCAAAAAGTTGGAGTAGTCATTAGATAAATGAAATCTAAGTATTTATTTGAAAGTTTCAATGTTGGGGCCATGTATTATTAGAAGTAGTTTGGACATCGAAGTGTTGTGTGAAGGGATGAAAGTTTCAGAGCTGAATTATAGTGATATTGGACAAATAAAGGTGAAGACAACTCAGAAAGTTGTGAAACAAATGCAATCAATGGTATTAGGGGAACATCTAAGAGTGGAGTAGATCTTGGAATACTTTGGTAAGGATTTGATTTGAAGTTTTCATAGAAGGCGTAATTCTCAATAGTCCCTAAATTCTTAGGTTCAAAAGCTATGGGCTTCGGTAATTGGGTACGACCAACATTTCACTTGTTAACAAGAGGTTGGATAGAGTTTTTATTCAAGTCTAAAGGTGTCTCCTCATATATTTTAGGGGGTAATTGGTTTTGGGGCTTTACATTCTTGTTGTTAAAATCTTAGATGACCTATTTTGACCCCATATCGGAGGTGGCAAGAAAAATATGGATTTGGGTCAAATTGTTGGGATTACCCATGTAACTATGGTAATAAATGGATTTAAGGGAAATATGAAGCAATCTAGTGTGAACATTAGACAATGATATTCCTTTAAATAAAGTGTTCTTAGGGTGGTGGCCTAGGTTCTAGTTGAATTGATATTAGTGAAGGATTGGCAAAATGCATGGATATTATAATGGGAAGCATGATGTTCTCTCAGCCTTTGGGCTATGTTAATGTTCCATTTAGTGGTGTGTGATGCCATGTTCAAGGGCATATAAGGGAGGACTATTCCCTTCCATTCTCCAAATGAGTTTGGAGGAAAAAACTAATTTCTCAAGAGAAAAAATTGAAGGTTCAGGGTTGGATGGAAATGCACAAGGAAGGTGAAGAAGTCATTCAACTAGAAGGGGCCCCAATCACAAGATTTGTGGTGGAAATTGGGTCATTTGGATAAAAAGGCTTCTGGGAAGGAAGTGTCTCAAACTCAAGTTGGGTTATATTCTACTCTGGAAGTGCCATCCTCAAAAGTCCTTATGCTAATGCAGGAAGAGGTGGTGAATTCTATTTTTGGTAAGTCTCTTGAGCCCCCTTCAATTATTAATCCTCCAACAAACTCTTTAATTATGAATGTAAAGGATATAGATTCATGGCTTACTCCTTTAGAATTATTTTCAAGTCCTAAGGGGAGATACTAAGTCAAGAAGCATAGTAGGATCCACAAGTTTGGGAACATAAAGTCCATATCAATCCATGGGAAGGAGAATATTATCCTATCCTCTAAGTTGGGGACTTCAACCAATGATGGTTATTAGGTGATAGGCCCGGGATTGGGTGGCGAAGGGATGGAACTAAGTTTGAAACACACACACACACACACACACACACACACACACATGTATGGTGAAAGGCCTTTGGGGGGAGGGTTGGAATTAGAGATTTTGGCCCTTTAACTATTGGGAGAAAGTCCTTATTACACCATGCCGAGGAGAAAGAATTAAAAGAGTCTCATTAAGGGAAGCAAAGGTTGATTATAAAGGTCCTTAAAGCAATACAATCCCCTGAGGGGGTGGTTGATCAATTTTATATTCATTAGGATCAAAGGTCTTAGCAATCCCTCAAAAATATTGGCACTAGCTTGATTAGTAAATCTACATAAGCTAGAAGTGATTATGGTGCAAGAAACAACGGGAGAAAGTCAAAAAATAATTGGGGGGTTGGGTGAGCTTCTTAAGGATTCATAAATTTTAGCCTTAGATGTCGTAGGAATGTTAGGTGGGGTTTTGACAAGGTAGAAGAAATCTATATTCTTACTTAATTATGACATTATTGCCTTATGTATATGGATGAAGTCCATATTTAAAGAGTTGGGTCATCAAATCTCGGTTATTAATTGTTATGGTCCCTATGATTAGAAGCATATATATTTATGACATTATTGTCTCATGTATATGGACGAAGTCCATATTTAAAGAGTCAGGTCATAAAATATAAGTTATTAATTGTTATGGTCCCTATGATGAGAGACATGCATATTGAGACTTCTCTATGGAATTTGTTAAAGAGAAAAGAGTTGTAACTCATTGGTCAGGACTTAAATTTTTATTTTAAATAGATCAAAGATGTGGGGTGAGAGAGCTAGACTAGACAAAATGGAAAATTATTTCAAGTGTAAGATTTAGGGAGTAGGTTTAGTGGATGTTGAGTTGATTAAGCTTGGACCAACATAGAAAACTAGTTGGACTGGAGAAGCTAGGGTATTCAAGAATTCATATAGGTTCTTTGTTTTAAATAACACAATGGTTGAATTAGATAGGATAAGGTCTTGGATTGTAGGTGGGGGAGGATCAGATCATGCTACTATACAAATGAAGAAGCATGATAATAAATCTACAAGTCCTTTTAATTTAACTAGAGTTTTCTTGAAAAGGAGGATTTTAGTTCATGGTGATAGTGTGGGAAATAAATAGACATAAAAATCTAGAAAAAGATTTGAAGGAGGTAGAAAAAGAAATGGTAGAGATGCATGTAACACCCTTGTTTCCCCCAGCTTGTAATTAATCATTAATTGTGATTACCATTCTATGGCATGAGAACACTGTCAATGTATTATTGATTGCCAATGACTGACTGTGGGGGTGAAGCCTTGAAGTACTGGCCATGATATCACTAGAGGAAATAAATGGGAAAACCAGAGAGAGTCTATTATGTGAATGACCCCAAGGTTTCCCCTTGTTGGGGAATAACAAACCTCCTCCAAATCCCAAGGAGGAATCAATTAATGAAGAAAGGACCGATGGTTGAACCATAAACCACCCCATGAATGGAAGCATGGTCTGACTGTAGAATGTCAGCCTGAAGTACCAGAGGGAAAATTTTCCTACATGCCCAGACTAACCCGGGTTTCTTTTTGACAGAAGGAACAATATAGGTCTAGAACCTCCCTAAGAAGGAGAGGAGGAAAACAATACACATGCAGACAATGATGAGGGAGAGAGGAGGTGAAACCCTACAGAGAGAAGGAAAGACACCAGACAAGAGAGAAAGGACAAAAGGGGATGCGTGAATTGAAGACAATACATAGAAGAGAGGAGAACGCACGAAGCTCTCCAGCTGAGAATGAGAAGAAGGCCACGATCTTGATGCTGAGGGAACATATGATAAACATCGTCAAGGCCATGACAGAGAAAGAAATATCTGAGAGTTTTTAGAGAATGAGACCTAAGTAGGAGGTCACGAGCTTGATTTTGAGGAAGCATCTGAAAAACCTCACATAAGTTGTGATAGAGAAAGGATCTTGGAGAATGGGCACAAATTCCCTAGTGATATCATGGCTTGGCACAGGGGTGGCCAAAGCACTAAGAATGAATTCCTCTGAGCCTATGGTTGGGTGGAAAGGCAAACACTCACAGTCAGTTAGTTGGCTACAACCTGTAATAGATAAGTATTATCTTACCCTGTGTAATTGAACTATAACTACAAAATAAAGTTGGATATCTTGTGAATGTTTAAGGGATGTGCATGTTTTTATTGATGATTAGATTGTGTCCCTTTATCTTTGCTTGATTGTGTATTTAAGCAAGTAAGGAACTATATGGTTTGTACATGTAAATGATCGAGCCTTGTAGTGGCTCAAGTTACAACAAATGAATTGTGAGTTCGTCGACCTTGGGAACAGTTTCACGTGTGCTTGTCGACACTTCCAGTTGTTTTGAGTCTCCGGGAAAAAGGATTATGTTAAGCTCGGGAGAGGTAGTGAAAGTATGAACAGAGTCTTTGCGAGGCAGACAGAGGTCGAGAACCTCTTAAGTCCTAGAATTTGGTGAACGGGCGTAAGGGGTGTGTGGGATATTTTCCTAAATCTCAAGCTCAGGAGGTGTAGCGCAAATGGAGACCCAATGGTTGGACTCACTGAAGAATCAAAGGTTAAACCTTTGAGAATTTGAAAGTCCTTTGTCAGAGGGAGAATTGCTAAGAGGAGTAGGAGGAGCTACCACAACCATTGGATTGGCTGTGAGGTTTGATCTGGACCATTAGATCTTACATCCATATAGGTGGAGCATGCACAGGAGGAGGACAGATCCCAGTCGTAGGATCTGAGCATGAAGAATCGACAGTAGTCGGATCCAGGTAAAGTGCACGGGACTTAACCCCTTTCAATGCATAGGAGAGAAGATTCATTGAAGTCCCGAAGTGGATCAGGACCGTCCATTGTCAAGGGGGACATGCGGTGAAAGATATAGAACTCTGGAGCCGTGACACTTTAGGAGTTTCTAGACAAGCAGTGTTAAGAATAGTTGAAGTTGTTGAAGATGAAGAAGATCTGGGTTGTTGGAGGTTGAAGATACGTGTGAGAAGATCTGACACTCCAGAAAGTTGTCACTCTGGAAGTCTGTGTTTGCAAGTTCCTTGGAAATCCCAAAGTGCAGGGCTCTGAAGTAAATCAAGGTCGTTTATGCTCTGTGGATGCGTGGCGCCAAATCCTTTAGTCCGAAGACTTGGCACTTTGGGGGATTTGAGGTGTGGTGTGTCGATAAGCATTGAAGCTCGAAGTGATAATATTCGTCGATCCGAGGACGCTTCGAGAATTTTCTTGGCCATTAGATTCAGGATATGGTCAGCCCAACGTTGACCAACTACGGGATCAAAGAGGAGTTTGCATCACAAAACTCTCGAACGTTGGATTCTCGAAGTGCTCGAGAGCTGTAGATCTGTGTGTACATGTTGAAAAATCATGACCATTAGATCCAGGTTGCGGTCAGCCCGTCGCTGACCAACTCTGGGAACAAAGAGGATTTTGCATCGCAAAACTCCTGAACGCTGAATTCCCAAAGTAATAGGAGTTGCATATATACAGATCTACGTGGCTGAATCTTGACCGTGAAATCTGATTGACATTAGAGAGATGCCAGTCATGTATGATGTGTCACGCCGACGTCATCCCAGATGACGTGGATCCATGATTGACGTGTCGCACATCACCTTGATTTGTTCTTTTCATAGACCCTATATTCCTATTGGAACGTGACATGTGTCACCCCTTGACCCTCACTGCATGTTAGCCCCTAGTACGTGTCCGCCTGACCACATGAATGGTGAGGTTTGGAACTCCGAGAGTCTAGAATATTTGGTGTGTACTGTTGTAGAGGGGACGAAAGGCCTGAAGGTCGAAACCACATGGCAAGCTCACGGGAGTTCAGAACTCCGGAGGTTTCGTGCCAGATAGAAAAAGGGGCATTCAATGTCGAAATGTCGAACGACGAAATTCCTCTTAGGCATATGTGGTAAACAGGGATGAAGATCTGTCATTGGATCTAATGGTGGATGGATCTCTTCCATAGATACAGGAGCACTGAGAGCTCCGAGAATTCCGGGAACTTAAGATGTTAGATATGAGACAGAACCACATGGATACTACATGGCCCTTAACTATTAACGCTCGAATAACTTTGAAAGGGCATATCTCCCAATCCCGAGCTCATATTCCAGCATGGAGATAGTGGATGGAAGCCTCTTGGTGAGAAAAATGTGACAAAGATATTAGAATTAGGATTTGATATAGTTAAAGAAAATGAAATTATGATGCCCCATCCCTTAAAAGAGTATTTATGGGTCGGGTGTGTTACAATGTATGAGAGGAACGAAGAAGGGATATTGAGGGAGGAGGAAAATATGAAGGTGAAGGATTCAAAAGTCAAAAGTATGAAGTTTCTTAAATAGAGAGAGGTTATGTGGAGAATGAAGATTAGGGTAGTGTGACTGGAAAGAGGAGATGAAAACACAATAATTTTTCATCAATTTGCTAGTCAAAGGAAGAGGATTAATGTTATATGGTAAATGAGAAATGAAGCTATAGAGTATGTTTGGAAATTTAAGAAGATAGAAGACTTAGGTGTATCACATTTTAGGGCAATTTATAAGGAGCTAGATAGGGCCAACATAGCTGAAAATTTGAAGTTATCCTCCTATTTTCCTAGCTTTGTCTCTTACGAGGATAATCATATAGAAATTTATAAGGATGAACTACTTGTTGCATTACTATCCTTTAAAAGGGATAAAATCTCTGGCCCAAATGAGTGGATTGTTGAGTTTTTAATTGATTTTTATGATCTTGTGGGGTAGGACTCAATGAGGGTATTGGCTGAAGTTGCGATCATTAGTAAAGTATTAGGGGAAAATGCCAATTAATCTTTTATAGCAAAGAAGGATAATCCTAAGTCCATTGATGAGTTTAGATCTAATTCTATGTGTAACCATGTTTATACAATTCTAGCTAAGATTTTAGCACGATTCTAGCAATTAGAGTTAAAAATGTTTTCTCAGTGGTAATCTCATAGGGGTAGTTTGGTTTCTTAGTTGGGAGGCAGATTCATGAAGCAATAAAGGTTGCTCAAGAGGGTTTGCACACAATCAAGACTAAAAACTTCCTAGGTATGGTATTTAAGTTGGATTTATCAAAGGCATCTAAGTTGGATTTATCAAAGGCATCTGGCATGACTAGTTGGCTTTACCTTAGGTTGATCTTGATTCATGTTGTTTTTTTGCATGCCAGTGGTGAAATGGATTATGGGTCATATTTATTATGTATTACTTGTTGTTCTTATCAATGATTTAGCTTAAGAATTTTTAAACTTTGAAGAGGATTGAGATATGGTTGTCCACTTTCACCCTTTCTTTTCTTACTTGTGCTTTGATGTTTGAGTAGAGCCATTATGGATGCAAAAAGGTCGGGATTTATTATCGATATAAGAATTGGTAGGATTACATGTCACACATTTGTTATTTGTTGATGTTATTTTACTCTTTACTTATGGTTATGTTAGGGAGGCTAGACAAGTACAAGATATATTAGGAGTCTATAACATTACTATATGAATTAAAATAAACACACACAAAATTTCTCCGTGATTCATTGTTTTGGAGAGGGAGTTTGAGGTTATTATGAATTTTTTTCCCCTTTCAATCATTTCACTTTCAATGACGGTTTTAAATATCTTGGCTTTATTTTAAAAGCAAATGGGTATGAAAAACGAGATCGGGGATGGTTGATGGGAAGGATTCATATTTGGTGTAATGGATGGTTATTAAGGGGGGACGATTGACCTTAGTCAAATTTGTGTTATAATCTATCATGATGTTTAACACTCTTTAGGTTATGTCCTAAAAATATTATTGGAGAAAATCTAGAAAACATGCTTAAATTTTTTATGGGGAAGGAAAAATGAAAGTGAAGATATTGCTCTTGTTAAGTGGAAGGTTATATCCTAGCCAAAGAAGGAGGGGGGATGGGGGTTGAAAAATATTTACTTGTTTGGAAAGTTATTAATAACTAAGACCTTGTGGAACATTCTTACAAAGCACAACTTATGGAGGCATATTGTAAACAAAAAGCATATAAGTCTAGATGCCTTTTTAGATTGGATCGGGAACCCTAGGAAAAACATAAAGAATGTTTCCAATCATTGAAAAACGTTAGTGCTGACATTTATGTTATCAGAGAACACCTAACCTGTAAGGTAGG